>MJUU01009153.1:95511-120898 GCA_002080025.1 Modiolus philippinarum
TTTCCGCATGATTGACTTACATTCAAGTTTACGTCCGAGTTCAGATCTAAGTAACTGTACATGGTAGGATCATCTAACCTTGCATGTGCATGCATCTCTGGGGGTAGGTCAGCATCCAGGCAAAATTAGGTCACTTTGACCTATATTTTCCGCATGATTGACTTACATTCAAGTTTAAGTCTGAGGTCAGATCTAAGTAACTGTACATAGTACGATCATCTAACTTTGCATGTGCATGCATCTTTGGGAGTAGGTCAGCATCCAGGCAAAATTAGGTCACTTTGACCTATATTTTCTGCATGATTGACTTACAATCAAGTTTATGTCCGAGTTCAGATCTAAGTAACTGTACATGGTACGATCATCTAACCTTGCATATGCATTCATCTTTGGGGGTAGGTCAGCATCCAGGCAAAATTAGGTCACTTTACCGTTTATGTCCGAATTCAGGTCTCGGTTACTGTACATGGTAAGATCATCTAGCATAAGGTATGGTAAATGAGCACCCTGGCCAAATAGGGTTTCTGTGTCCATGTGCCATAACGAGGCGAACTTTGTAATCGTTGATTACCTATGTTTATCTTTGGATTCTTCTTGATCTAAGCTTTCAGTAATATGTTAACGGATTTGGCCTAGCTCTGACAGTTTCTGAGCTACAAGGGGTCAAAGGGGCCAAAATTGCAATTTTTCTAAATATGTCAAATCTTTATTTTTCATCAGATTTCGATTGAATTTTTTTAAATATATGAAATCTTCATTTTTCATCATATTTTGATGGGATGTTTTTCTTTAGATTTCTCTTGATGTAAGCTTTTAGTTTGAAGTAACACATTTTGCGTAGCTCTTACCATTTTTTTTTATCAATAAGAGATCATAAAGGATAATTTTTTCCCCTAGCTTGTATCCAGCTAATAACTGTTTCAAGCTCCTTTTTGTGACAATCTAATTATTGTGTCAAGCTCTTTACTGTGTCCACATTCACTTTAAACTACACTTGTTGAAAAATCAGTGGTCGACATGCTGCGGTCGTATCATGCTGCGCTCAGCGTAGCCCTTTATTAAACCCTGCTATAACTTTACTGAAAATGATTTTTGACAGTAAAATCTGTGATTGAACACTTTAAATCCTTATGAATTGTTTATTTCCTGTATTATACAACAGTAATGTAATCTGATGTAGAAGGTTTTATTCTGATGCCACACGCAGTAACAAGTAAACAGTAGAAAAACATGGAATGATGGGAATTCATTATGACAAGCGATTTGATAACAAACACCCAAAACAATACGGAATGTTTGTCTGATAAGGATTGAGTTGACATTAAAAAAACATCGAAAACTACACAGAATGCACATTTGATGATAACATAAAGACATAAAAGCAAAATCATAGAACAGTTATTAATTGATCCTCAAGTAGTACATTTATAATAGATGCACATTTTTTGCACTCGGCAAAATATAGTTTCTGATCCATCAAAGTAGTGATTCCTTTGTAGATAAGACCTGACAATTGTATACAGAAAATCATAAAGAATGTTAATTGCAATATATCGTAATGTTTATTTTGAAATCTATGTGATGTTATGTAATGTACGTAAAAACGTGTGTCGTAATTGTCGTTGAATGAGGAGAGAAAAGTTATTTTAGGGTGTTTGTGTTGGCAGAGGTGCAGAAAAAGTGATAGATATTTGTTTGTTTGTGCTGATAATTCTGTGCAAAACTGCGTGCCTAGGACATCAAACAAATTATATTTTATTATTATGCTTCCTGTATGAAACTGCATTAATAGTGTCCAATATACTATTTTGGCATAGCATACCTACAGCTGTGTACCTGCCTGTCACATGACTTTGAAGGTGGAGCTACAGTATTGTCAATCAAATAGTGATGAAAATCTTACTTGTTGTGATCTACTGTCATAGAAATCAATCTAAATTTGGTAATATTTCTAATAAAATAAAGTTTTAACCCCAATTGTGGCCATTCATTTTATTTATCTCTTCATTTTATATCATGAAATGAATAATTTTTTTGAGATTTGCCATAAAAAAAGTTTTTCAAATTTCCATGACATTATCCAACTATTTGAAATATAGGAATTTAAACTGACAGCGGATAACTGAAAAGAACAACTATTTATTAACTTGGAAATTGTAATAAAAAGATGAAAATTAATGACAAAGTCAGCATAATAATGATAATAACATTGTGTTTAGCAACGACTATGCCAAAATAGTGGTCAGGGTTGAATACACATAGTGCACTCCCCTCCGGGTCGTGCACTATGGTCTCAACCCTGACCACTATTTTGGCATAGTCGTTGCTAAACACAATGTTATTATCATAATAGTAATAATTAACAAGTAATAATTAAACAATATTGGCCAAGTGTGAATCGATGAATTCATTATCATAGTGGAAACAATGTATGTGACTGTTGAAAAAGTCATTATTACTGTAATAAAAAATGTTGATTTTATATCAATAATAATTGTTTTATTGGAGTCCCATATATTGTTTCAACTATAATAATGATCTCATTGATTTACACTTGGCTGATAGTAATTGAATACCCCCAAAAAAATAAGAAAACATAGCGTGAGAATTTATTCCTCATTACTTTTTTTTGGCCGGATACAAATTTTATGTTACATACCCATATTGTTTATATTCACAGCTTAGATGACATCATAGTTGGAGCTCCATTATATTCTAACTATACATCGAAAGACAGTTATGATACTGGCAGAGTTTATGTATACTATCAAAATAGACAGGTACGTTATTTAGGAGATTCAGAATTTTTGTTGAACTTGTTATTAAAACAAGTCTGATAAGTTAAAAATCTTAACTTTGAACTTGCCTCAGTCAGACTTGCCTACCCTTACGATTTTGGCGTAAGGCTTACTATTTTCAAAGTCATCTTACGCCCTTATGGTGGTGTACCATTTCCTTACGATTTGGTCAATTTGCGGTATTTCTGGAAAACTTTCAGTTCCGGTCCGTCATTTCATTGCGGTTCCATAAATTATTGTTGAAATCGGCATTTCCGATAATAAAAAGAATGTAAAAACGATCTTCAAAACAAGAATTCTAGGTTTCCATCTCAGGAAAAAAGTATTCTTGGCGGGAGTTTTGTGTAACTACATAATGTGCCTTTCACTGACAAGTGTAGTTGCTGTGTTGAAACAAGTTTTTTTACATTAAAAAGTGCCTTACTATTTTTCATCTAAGATTACCATTTTTGATCAAGTAACTTACTATTTTTGACCAAGAGGGGTAGGCAAGTCCGCTCGGTGTCAGTCTTTTGCATTGCTTAGAGTAAGTAAAATGAATAACAAAATACAAAAGTAAATATGAATTTAATTTCTGCGTATGTGCATTTCAACAACTTATGTCTCTTCAGCGCAGATCTAATAGAATAATGAAATTAAAATATTTTTAGATATCGTGCTTTGATGCGGTAATATGCAGAAAAAAATTAATAAAACAACAGCAGTAGAATACCAAATGAACAAAGCACAAGATTACATAAGACAAGGTGCAAAACGACAACACCAGAAGACAAAAGACTAAAGATTTTACACACCCACAAAGGCAGGAATGCCACAAATTCAGCTCTTAAATCAAAGCACTAACAGTGTGTACTCAGAAAAACAGAGTGACAACAGGTACTTGGGGGTGGGGGGTGGGTAAATTTGTCCTGCTTTGTATGCAGCACCTGCAACATGGTTTCTCTCTCTAATTGCTTCGGACTTTTGTTCTCGCCTTTTGAATTTATTCAATCTAGAGTAAAGTCTCAATCGGTAGTGTCAAATCTGGTAAAACATGAATCAAACTGAAAATGTCAGTTCTCATTTGTGAAACTGACATTTCATATCTATTTTTGATGTCGTGGTGACGGCCATAGAATTTCTGAAGGAAAGAAAGTAAGAAAGGCTCAACATATCCCTGACGCGGCAGTTTCTGTGATAGTGCTCATTATTGATGGAGTAGCAAAAATTTCTGATTTAAAAAAAATGGGAAATATTTTTAAGACCCTATTCAATCCTCTCTCATCATTGTGGTCATTGAAATTACAAAATAAACACAGGCTCCTCAGTATTAAGAACTGTATTGATATTTTCCTTTTTTATACGCCCGTCTTTGACGGGACGTATTATGGTATACCGGTGTCCGTCCGTTATACGCCCGTCTTTGACGGGACGTACTATGGTATACCGGTGTCCGTCCGTCTGTCTGTCTGTCTGTCCATCTGTCCGTCCGTCCACACGTCGTACTCTAACTAAAGAACGCTTTGAACATTTTTCTTCAAACTTTGCAGGATTGTTTGGTATGATGGAAGAAAACTCCCTATCGTTTTATTTTGTCCTTGGATTTTTCCTTCAAGAGTTATGGGACTTTGATTATTTCAAAACAGCTTGAAATTGCAATTTTCGTCCACATGTCGTACTCTAACTAGAGAACGCTCTGATCATTTTTCTTGAAACTTTGCAGGATTGTTGGGTATGACAAGAGGAAGCTCCCTATCATTTTATTTTGTCGATGGATTTTTCGTTGCAGAATTATTGGACTTGATTATTTAAAAAAAGCTTGAAATTGAAATTTTGGTCCATATGTTGTACTCTTACTAGAGAACACTTCGATGATTTTTTTTGAAAGTTTGCAGGATTGTTGGATATGACGAGAGGAAGATCCCTAATATTTTATTTTGTTGAAGGATTTTTCGTTACCGAGTTATGGGACTTTCATTTTTTATAACATTTCTGTCCACACGTCATATTCTAGCTAGAGAACGCTTTATTCATTTTTCTTGAAATTTTGCAAGATCGTTGGATATGACAGAAGAAAACTCCCTATCATTTTATTTTGTGGAAGGATTTTTCGTTCCAGAGTTATAGGACTTTGACTATTTCAAAAAAGTATAAAATTGCAAGTTCTGTCTACACATTGATATTCTTTTATTTTAAGACATCACTACCCCTAAACCAATATACATTTTTCACTGTTTAACATCAGATGAAATAATTGATACATATCGGAAGTCTCTTGTCATGTTTGTTCATATGGAGTTTTAATTTCAAGAATCATTTAATCAGTTTGCTTTAAAATGGGGACGGGCGTATCATACCCTCTTGGCGCAGCTGTTTATTCTACAGTGTGTTTCCTAATGGGACTGCTTTCGTTACAGAATAAAGTTCCATGTTTACAAAGGAACCCTAAAAACATAGATAACTGTACATTTTGTCCAACCACAACAGTATTCTGGTAGGCTGAAGTGACAGTGAAACTGGTGTCACTACCACATTGCATCAAGATACTATATTTATGGTCTTGTCAGAGGGAATCCTTGAACTTTCTTTTGTTTTCACAGCCAGTATATAACTGGTAACTATTTATCTAACAAAATTTTGCTTTCCTTTTCAGAGAGAATTTAATCCTAAAAGAAGATATGACATATTAGAAGGACAGGATGCCAAATCACGGTTTGGTTCTGCCCTCACAGGTCTGGGGGATATTAATTATGATGGCTACAAAGGTAAATGCTGCTTTTACATTTATACTGAATGATTAATTTATTTCAATTATAGCTTAAGCATGTCAGAAAATTTATGTAATTCGAATTAGGACTTTTAACTTTTGTTTTGAGATGCTTTGCTAATAGAACATATAAGCAAAAAAATTTGAAAATCTATTTAAGAATTTTTATGCCCCCGCCATTAGGTGACGGGGGCATTAAGTTTTACCCTTATCTGTCCGTCCGTCTGTAAGTCTGTTCGTACGTACGTCGGTCCGAAATTTTCGTCAAAGATTTCTCAGCTTGTGTTTGCAGGAATGATTTGATATTTGGTCTGAAGCTTTGGTATGATGAGTTGTACCATGTCTCCCCTTTTCAAGTCCATCACTCATCTGCTTCCTGTTTGACGAAAACTTTGATTTTTCCCATTATAGCCATTTATTGAAAATTTTCATCAAGGATTTCAAGGCTTGTGTATGTAGTAATGATTTGATATTTTGTCTGAAGCTTAAGTATGATAAGTTGTACCGTGTCTCCCCCTTTCAAGTCTGTGGCTCATCTACTTCCTGTTTGCCAATATATTTGTATGGCGGGGGCATCCGTGTCTCATGGACACATTTTCTTTTATTTTATATAAGATGTCAGAATTTTGGCAGGAAACGGTTCTCTCTCTAGTTTTCCTTCATTTTCCATTAGCTGTTTATATACCTTAAAATAGTATGAAAATATACATGTAATTGGAAGTTGAGAAAATTATTAATTTTTTCTCATGCATTTTAAATTGACCTAAGACGGAAAATCTGATCCATTTGCTAAAAATTAGCAACTGTTTGAATGGACAAGACCCAAGGATATCGATTGCTTTTGTAAACAGAAGCTCATACTCCCTTTATGTGTAGTTGGCAATATTTCAGCTCTTTCAAGACAAGAATATAAAGATTAAAAAAACTCATTTAGGGATATTGAAAAATACACACAGGAAAAAAAGGTTCAACATTTGAGAATAGGCGCTTAGAGAAATGTTGTCCTGTGAAAACCGTATAAAGAAGTATTTTCGCTATGTTCGTGGTTTACAATCTAGTTCGAAAATTTGCCTCCAACCAAATTTCATTGCACATTCAAATAGGTATATTAGAAAAAAATAGTAAAACAGGAACTATTAACACAGCAAATAAATCCCTGCTTTGTTTTACAACAAAATTGCGAACAAAATCTGACACGAAAATAACCCAATATACAGTACACACTCATGATGAACACTGATATGTGTTATGATTTTATCACATGTGTCTTGTGTTTAATTTACAGATTTAGCTGTTGGGGCTCCTTATGGGGGTAAAGAAGGAAAAGGAGCAGTTTACATTTATCATGGGTCTATGAAAGGAATATTAACTCAGGTTTCTCAGGTAATTACTGAACAATGGTTTTGAGTATGATTTAATTATCATATGTTATGCACCATTCTGTTTGTTGAGATTCTAATATGGCATGTCAGGTCCATCTTTGTTTTTTGAAAGTAGTGCCGTGATGATAAATTGAAATAAAAAGAATCAGTCAACTGTAGCCGTCTTCAAGCAGTCCATGAATGAGAAAATTTAAACTTTCACACGTTATAATGACATCATAGCCAATTCAAATGAGTTTTTGATTGTCTTTTAATTTTAGAGTAATTTTAAAACAATCAAACCAATTCTAAACCAAATTCATGACTTCTTTTCTATCCAAATGTTTTCTGACCCTGCTCTTTGAGAAATTCAATAAATTATTCTTTTATTATTATACGTAAATATAATACATTGTGCTGGCTTTTGAAAGGCCAGACATTCAGATTTTACTGTAAGATGCTATTGATGAATGATAGTTTTATTTTATATGCAGATATTACATGGTGCTGACTTTCCATCAGTGCAGACTTTTGGGTTCTCCCTGTCAGGAGGACTAGACATGGACAGGAACCAGTACCCAGATTTACTTGTCGGCGCTTATGAGTCCATGGCAGCCATTCAACTCTGGTAAGTTCAGTGTTGTATTAAAGATTGCAATGCAACATTTATATGATGAAGGTTTTGATTGACAAAACTGACATTCAATTCCACCATCTGCACACCTGGGACAAAGTAGTAGGTTCCCTGTTTAGTCTGGTTCCTATTATTATTGCAAATTCACGAGTTAAAAATAGAGGATGAAATTGATTTGTTGCATTAGAATCGCAATAACAGTATACTATCTGAATACCCGAGGGGGTCATTCTTGATTTGACGGTCAAAATATCCGTTTACAGGCTCCGCTACGGTTCGCCTATAAACTGCATTTTGATCGTCAAATCTACGATTGACACCCTTTGGTATTCAAATAATGTACTGTTATTGCTTAATTAGTTTCCAACCCTTTCTATATTTTTTTTTATGTTGTTTCATTACAAATTCAGATGTATGTCAAATGCATTTCATGGATTGACAACACTGAAAAAATTGATTCCTATGGGCTCTGGAATAACATTTAAAGTGCTAGTAGTTGTGATCAGCCAAATGCAATATGCTGTATTTGATGAAAGAAGGATAACTCTATTGATGTTTCCTGATGCACTACAGTAAAGAATCTTTGCAACAAGCTTTTTTACCACATCATCCTGCTTCATATGTTTCATTTATTCCAACAATTGTCAGTGACTTCGGTATTTAGTTATTTCTAACAATCTAGTTTTCTAATACTAAATTAATTCTAATGGAAAAAGCATGCCTTATTATGTAAATTCCAGATACCATTATGTTTCTAGATTCTTACACACTAGAATACTTTATGTTTGTCAAATACTTTAAAAAATGAAGATTTTTTATTGAGAAAATGCATTTAATACACAACCATTCTTCATTTGCTTGTGTATTTTCCAAACAGATAACATACCTCCAACTATTCCTATTTATGGGGGGGGGGGTCCCCATGAGATCATAAAATTTGAAATTTTCAGAGTGCACTTCAGTCTTTTGTCCTTGGTTATCAAGGCAGTCTTTGGTTAAATGCATGATAATTGTTATGTCATGAAGATGCTAAAAATAACAAGAAACAGTTTTTGAAGCCCCCTTTGTAGGTTTGATAGTATGCTTGGAGTGGTTTCATGTATCAAAACCCCCATGAGCATTTTTCAAAAGTTGACAGTAATGCTTGAAATGTCTATAATAATTATCATCCCAGATGTCAGTGATACAATGGTCTATTCTGCTTATTTATTCCTTACTGGCATCACTGAAGGGGCCAATGTTTGTACCGCATCTATTTTGTTCATCAGTCTGTCCCTCATTTACTTTAATATTTTTTAAAACACTTGCAGATATTTGATGAAATTAATTAGACTTGTAAAATTTCTTCAAATTTGCAGTTTGATTTAAAACAGAAATTGATGCATTTAAGAGATCAGTTGGTTCAACTGAAATTCCTATTCAACTTTTACAATTAAATGTATAATTGAAAATTTCATATTTTCTCCATTCTAAAAAATGGGAAATAATTTTTATATTAAGATGTTTGGCTGAGTACTTTTCAAATAATAAAGTGTTATTTATTTTCTTTAAAAATTAGTTGTTATTGTTTTCAGGGCCAAACCTATTGTAAGAGTAGCAGCCAGTTTACAATTACAACCCCAGACTATAGATTTAGAAGCTGTAAAGAGGTGTCCTGTTTCGTGGAGCGTAAATAAAGTTCTTTGGTATGTATTCAGTGCGTTTTGAAAAGTTATTCACATAGCTTTATTGTACTGTGTAGATTTGCGTTGTAAACATGTTATTCCATAAAGAATGATTTGGAGCTAGAGAATTGTAAACCCTTCTTACTTTTGTAATAACTTATTTCTGCAATGGACCGGTTCAGAAATTTGACTTCACCCTCATAAATAAAGTTGCGCAAACTGATAGCATCCATGTAAAATACGTTTTGCAGTCAGAACAATGACAATCCAATAATGCTGTTGCATTTCTGAATCGATCCATTCAGAAGAATAGGTCAATTTCTCAACAATATATTTTCATGTTAATTACATAACAAAAGGAGACAACAAAATTAGACTAATTAAAGATTGCAAAACTTTCTTACTTGTGAATTACATGAAAATTAATACCAGTAGCTTGCAGATAAAAATTGATTTACAAGTTGTAATTAATCACCCAAATATTATAATGATTACAGATTCATCCTAAAAGTATGTAGGATACTGTCTTTTTGATTTAAAATCAAATGAAAAATAATTTTTTATATATTTTGTTCACACATATATATATGGTAAAAAGGACAGCACGTTAACATTTATGACATGTCTATAAGTAAATGTTACAAATATCCATGGACTGTTATTTTGTCAAAAAACAATTGTTTACACAAAAATTTCATTTCAGTTTCAATGTCGGGACATGTGTTAAGTACAGTGGACTTAGTGTTTCTGAGAAAATTAAGTTTGATCTGTCATGGGAGTTTGATTCGTTAAAGAAGAACAACAAAAGAATATTTAAAGCTGAGACACGGAAGCCATACGAGTACCTTTTAGACAAAGAACTTAAAAGAAATGATACATTCTGTCATAATACATTTGTATATATAAATGTAAGTAAAACTTTCTTTCACTGTTAGGTTTTAGATAAATGGATGTAGCATTGTTTCGACTTCTAGCAATGAATTCTGCTCAAACCGGTGCTAGGGGCTGTCTGGAACTTACTATGAGGTATGAACATAGCTCATTGTTGAAGGCCTCATGGTGACTTCAAGATGAAGAACAACAATAAAAGCGTTGTTCCATTGCTTGATTTTGCCATGTATTTTGTCTCATTTGCATTTACTCCATATCCATTCATTGCTTATTTGAGGGCTTGTACATTAATGGATATGGAAGCATTTTTAGGACTGTCATATTAGAATAGTGTTTCATGCAAAGCTGGCTATCTTTTAGTTTTATTTTAGTGATGAGAATATGGTTTGATATAATGGCATCAGAAACTTCAAAGAATTTGAGGAAAGTAATTATACTTCCAATAGATGAAATCGGGGTATAGGAATTACCAGGCCATATCTCTTTCCATATCTGTTCATCTATTGTATGCACAAGGCTCTTTGGATTGTAAAGAATTGTTCCACAGTTATAGTATACCTGGAGTAATTATTTTACTGTTCAAAATTTGGAAGGGGAGATAATTTAGCTTTATAACTATTCCTTTTCATACCCCGCCACACGTAGTGGCGTGGTATTATGTGATACCCTCAGTTGTGTGTCCATCCGTCTGTCTGTCTGTCTGTCTGTCTGTCCGTCTGTCTTACAAACTTAGTATGTAGCTTGTTCACCACAAAACTTAGGTCAAGTTCGAATATGGGTTCAGAGGTCCAATGGGTTCTGGAGTTATGCCCCTTGATACTTGGAAATTTTGTGAAACGTGGCGGGGTATCATGTAATCCACCATTACTATTTTTGGCTATGCCACAGTACCTGAATTATAAGTTTTTGAGTACAATCACAAAGTCAGCGTAAAAAACTTGTTATCAGCTCGGTTGATATTTAGAAATGCTTGCTGTATGACTATACAAATTACTGAAATTATTAGTATAAGACTGCCCTTCTTAAGTTCAGACTGCCTCGTGGAGATAGTCTTGCTGGTATTTCTTACTTTGGTAAGTCTTGTTTAATTTTAACCTTCTGGGTACATTGTACCCCAAATTTGCAGATTACATTCCAATATGTGATATTTCAAAGAAAAATTTGCACATCATATTCCTAAAATGTCATGTTTTGGCTAGAAAGATTTTCAAATTGCAAATTTATTGTAATTTCTTATTGTAACATAAGGTAACTTACAGACCTGATACATCGATTTCAAAGTGTTCGATTCCAGAAAGTTTCTAGATATTAGGATGAGTTGAATTTGAGGTCACATGGAGTACAATGCATCTGTTGCGCATTTAGAATAACTGGAATAAATTTTGTTTATCAATTAATTATAGCTCAACATTCACTAAAAGTCTCATTAATCTACATTTTGGTGAAGGAAGAATCAACTCAGGGAAACAAAATACAAACTATCTGCTATCAAGTCCATCTGAGGTGTGCAACCAGTTTCCAGTAGACTCAGAGTAAACATGGTGAAAACAAACCTATAAATGTGTTTCTCTAATGATATGTGGAGTTTAAACCGGTTTTGACCTGTTAGATAAATTTGCATATTCAAGGTATAATGAATAAAGCCCTGTGCTATTCCCCGCCAAATCTATTAGGAATACAATTCTTGGTGTTTATCATTTATCATTAGAGAAAAAGATTACACCACTATGTCCCAATTATTACCATATTTATCTGCTCTCAATAGTTAAATTTAAAAACTTTAAAATGCTCGGCAAGCCTTGCAATTAAAATTTTAGAATTTAACTATCTCTAGTGGATAAAATATGGTAATCAACAGGATCTTGTGGTGTATACACTGCAGAGTTGAACAGAATGTTTGCTGATGCTCTATTCATAATGCATTGGTTTCTAAAATTTGAAAATACCAGAGAGTACGCTATGTTTTTGTTTTCAGGATGATGTCAGAGATAAACTTACACCTATTGAAGTGAAATTTAACTTTAAACTTACAAATGATGATGGCAATGTACTTGGCATTGGGAGACGGAAGAGACAAGCTGTAAATCTGGGTCTAGAACCAGTATTAGATCAGTATACACCTACAGTTGTCAAGGCTGAGGTATGGTTATGTTTTAATAAAAAAAATCATTAAATTAAAATAGAAAAGATGACAGGAAACAACTACAAAGGCCGAAAATCACAATCACTTGCTACAATCCTCAAGGGATTAGACCATTTCCAAGTTCTGATATTTAGATTCACCAGTTGTTGTTTGTCCTCCCTACGTCACAAACAGGTCCGCCCAATGTGACCAAAAATGTACTTTAAAAACAAAATTTCATGATGTTTTAGGCTTTATGACATGACGTTATCTGTACTGTGACGTGTTGAAAAGTGGATCATGTAGTTCCTTATACCCGAGTTCAGATATGGTCTATTACACAAAAAAAAAAACAAAAAAAAAACCACCAACAAAAGGTTAACAAATATAGGAACTCAGGATAGCTGGTTCAATTTTACCTCATTAAAGAACACCTACTACTATCAAGGCAGAGATATAATGATCTTATAAACTGTTTTGATTGGATAAGACAAATGTTTTGTTTACACAGGTTCCGTATAGACAGATATTAATACAAGACAAACTTTCTTCTTTTTTTATTTGGACATATTTAGTGTTTAGCCAGTAAATAGTTTGACAAGACGCAAAGGATCAAATGGCACCAATAATTTAGTTTTTGGTGACGGTTTTCTTTTATATACATTTAAGATTTAGTGTTTGATAAGCATTATAAGTAGTTATTCATTTGTTAGCAATAAGGGGCCATAAATCACAGTTTTACTGCAGGTGAAAATTTTTCATCAAATTAAGATGGGTTTTATCCTGACATTGAAGAAGGCCAAATAAAAAAAGGTCTGTTCCATTAAAATTTATGTGGGAGGGGGGAGGGCACTTCGTTCAAGACCCCCTCTCCCCCACCAATGTATTAAAAAATCTTCAAACATCTACACCAAATGGATTTTAACCCCCATCAAGAGAAAAACAATAAATCGGCGTTCCCCCTTCCCACGTCAATTTAAATGGAACAGCCCTAATATTTCCAATCTCTTTTTAATGTGCTGTGCTGGTGTCGTAATCTCCATGTAGCACTTCTTTGTAGTTCAGTTTGTTACAATGTATTCTAAGTATGAAATTGGTACATATAGGTTTTGTTCAATTATCCAGATGTGTAATTCATTTTGTAGGCAAATATACTGAAAGACTGTGGTGCTGATGAAAAGTGTGTTCCTGACCTCTCTGTTATACCTTATTCGTGAGTAAATTGTATTCTTTGAGAATTTCTTAATGATTATTTGTATAAAATAATTCCATGATTTCTCCTTTTAAGAACTCTTGAAGGAGAAATATATGATATTTTTTTATTCCATTTCTATTAGTAAAAAATGTTTTCCTGTGAATAAAAAATTTATAATCACCAAGAAATCACATAAATAAGTATTATAAAGTCAAACAGCTGTGTAAGAGGCAAGAATTTTTCTCAGGTAAAACAAAGATTTAACAACACTTCTTCCAGAAATAAAAATAATAATGATAAGGCCATACAAAATTAATTAATTGGTTCTCAGGCAATTTTTCTTTCAAAATGATGAGGGAGGGAGGTGATTTTTTTTATCTTTTTATTTGCCAAAAAATAGATGAGGCAGCTTTTTACATTGTAAAAACCACCATAAATGTAGTGAGGGAGGTGATTTTTTGTTTTTATTTTATTGAAATGGCAAAAATAGGGTCAATGAGTGGCTTTTTTTCAAGCCTCAAACTAGATGAGGGAGGGCCTGTGAACCAACAAATTATTTTTTATGGCCTAAAAATGAAAATTAAGTAGAGAAAAACAAAGTACATGTTTTTATTGACAGGCTAACAAAAGTAATTACCATGGGAAAATCTGACAATATAGATATACTTGTGAGAATCAGAAATAAGGCAGAGGATGCATATGAAGCTAGGCTCATTGTAGATATGCCATTAGGGATACAGTTCAATGGAATCAGAAGTCAATATGTAAGTAATGTTTTAAGACTTTTTGTACAGTTGGCATTAAAGTGAATTTTTACAGAATTAAAGAAGTCTTTACCAGTGATTGACTAAATAATGGAAGAAAGGAATACAAATAAATTAACTTATATTGATACGTGTAATGATGAAAATGATAGGCATCCTTGCATAAGTCTCCTATAAACCACTTGTTGCCGTGTCATTAATAATTTGTAAATTTTAGAATGTACAACTGAGCACTAGGTCAGGAAAGTTTTGTTATCTTGTGTACTATATATTTGTTTTTTGTTGCGATCTTTGATAGTCTGTATAACTATATTTTTAGAATGCTCCATCATGTGAATGGTACGGTAGAGACAACGGTACATATAACTATTTAGATTGTGATATAGGCAATCCTTTACCAGCTAATGGTCAGGTAAGTTTTGGGACTTTCTATTTGTGCAGTTGTGCAAAGTGCTTAGAAAATAAGAAAAAGGGGGAGCATATTAAGTATGGCACAAACAATGTTCAAACACAAAGCACTTTTTACGAAAAATCTTAGATCTTTCCTAGGTGCACAATACATTCATTGTAATAATACTTTAACTATCCAAATCTTTGACAAAAGGAGGCAAAGAATACAAAGGATGTTACATTTGTTCAATTGTTTGTACCGAAATGCAAACGAACAACGTGATAAAATGGTTGTTTATAACCAGAAACTCAGATTCACTAGAATGCATATGCAAGAAAAAAGATAGAAAAGGAAAAAATGAAAATTTAAAATAGCAAAGCATGATAATTGGGGCCCAAAAGGGGCAAATCTTAAAAATATTAATTTCTTACTTTTTATCCGATTTAGATGCAATAATTTGCAATGGGTTCCTTATGATAAATTAACATAGTGCTTAACAATTAGATTTTTGATAATTTGTTTCTTTATAGAGTTATAAGGGGCCAAAAAGGGCCAAAATTGCAAATGTGCATATCACCTAAATTTTTTTATATTTTTTATTGGATTTTGATTGGATTTTTTTCTTTGGATTCCTCTTTTTGTAAGCCTTTGGAAGTATGTCAACAGATATTGTGTATCTCTCACAGTTCTGAGATAAGAGGGGTCAAATGGGCCAAAATTGCAATTTTTCAGAATATGCAAAATCTTTATTTTTTGTCCGATTTCAATGGGATTTTTTTCTTTGGATTCTTCTTGTTGTAAGCTTTTGGTACTATGTCAACAGATTTTGTGTAACTCTTACTGTTTCTGAGCTTCAAGGGATAAAAGGACTAATTTTTATGTTCCTTAGGCCTACTTTGTGTCCAGCTTATTACTGTGTCAAGCTCTTTCCTGTGTCCACATTAACTTTAAAATACACTTGCTCAAATTTCAGTGGTCGAAATACTGCGGTCGTATTATGCTGCGCTCGGTGTAGCCCTTTAATCTCATAGAAGTAAAATCTTTGAAAAGACTTTTGGAGTCACACAACTTGCTCAGAATATTAAAGAAATGCAAATACTCTATTTCAGTCTGATTTTACTGTAAGAGTTTATCCTTCAAATATCGATGGCTCATCTAAAGATCTGGAATTTGTTTTCAAGATAAACAGGTAAGGAATCCTAGAGTTTACTAATAGTACATTGTTGTCATGAACATAGATAAAACTTGGGTATTTACAACTATTACATTGTTGTCATGAACATAGAATGAGACTTTCTTCTGTAAAAAGGTGGTAAGATGATCCCATCAGAAAGCCAACCAGAAGTTTCAATTTTACTGATTCGACAATTGTTACAGGACTAAATGTCATATTTCTTAATGGAGAATTGAATTACATAATCAATTCATAACATATTTCTTGAATGCCAATTTAACTATTTTAAGGAGTCCTTCTTGTTGAATATTTTGATTTAGTGAGTGATTAAGTTATGAAAATGTATTATTTTTTACATAGTACAAATCCAGAAAGGGAAGCAACTCCATCTGATCCAGGAACACTTGGCAACAACAGAGCTGTAATTGATATTTCACTACAACAGGCAGCTAACCTGGCAATGTTTGGGTAAGTAATCAAGAGGGGATGAATAATAATCTGACAATGTTTTGGTAAGTTATCAGAGGGAGATAATTTTATAACCTGGCAATGTTTGGGTAAGTTATCAAGGGGATATAATCACATGACCTGGCAATGTTTGGGTAAGTTATCAAGGAGATATAATCTCATGACCTGGTAATGCTTGGGTAAGTTATCTAAGAGAATCATTTTATTACCTGAAAAGTTTGATTATGTTTTTTCAGGATGATACTTTGATAATTTGACAATGTAGGTATATCAATTAACGCCAGATGGCAGCACATTCAAAGTGGGAAAAACTAACAATTTGTGGCCAAAGGAACTTAACTTGAGTCAAAATCAAAAGACTACGTGCAAAAACTACAAAAATTTACATTTTTAACAGTAAAGCCAAAAAATTCCATAAGTCCGATTGTAATGCAATTTGCAGTGCAGATATGTAATGTATAAATCTTCCATATGCTAGATGGGTTTTAGTGGGTTCTCAAGATAACATACTGAAAATGCAGTTTTATATGAAGTTTTCATCATATGAATTTTTTTAAAATCTTGCATTTTTAAAATCCAAATATTAAATAAACAAACATTGTACAGAAAGAATGTTTACATTCCAAAGTTAAATATTTTACTTATATCAAACATTTATTTACATTATTTCACAATAAAATATCAATTCAAACAAAAGGTCACAGATTTTTGTCCAGAGAGTTATCTAACCTGATTCTTTACTATGTTTGGATTTATAATCAAGTGGAGATAACTATAGCTTGCAGTTTTGGCAGTTACAGAAATCAAGGGGATGTAATTTTATAAGCTGGCAGTATTTTGATAAGCTATTCACGGGAAAATAAATTAATTGTTACAGTGAGATGGTATGATACAATTTTATTTCTTAGAGAGGCTAGGGTAAGATATTGGTTATAAGATCTTTAGATAATTTTGTAACTTCCTTATGTTTAAGCAAAACATCAGGGTTACATTACTTAAATATGGTTTGATAATTGATCAGGAGAGGTAACATTATCAACTTGTGTTAACAGCGGAAACAATTCAAAATCATATATAGTTTAATTTTAGTGATATTTGAAAGAAAAATTTATTGAATAAGCTTTTGATTTGAATTTGTAGGCGACAACTGGATAATATGGAACAAGTTATATACAACGAAACATTAGTTAAAAAGTTTAAAGATACAGGATTTGGTCCGACAGTTGTCCATGAATATGAAGTAAGTAACTGTTACAATATAAATACAAAATGTTTGTATCCATGAATGTGATTGGGTAACATTTGCCATACAATTTGTACCAAGTATATGTTGTCTTACTGAAAAGTAAAAATGTCTTTATACTGACTGCAACAAAGAACTAATATACAGAATAACCTCATTGTAATGCCACCATTTTTCAAGCAAATTTTGGCATTATTTTGTCTATAGATCAACTGTGATTTATGCTTCAATTAATTGCAAACCTCTAAAAAATCTGGTATTAAGCAAGATGGCAAGTAAAACAAAAGGTGCTATGACAATATTTCTGTACTTCAACTTTAATAGGAAGTGTATCTGTATCAGTTGAATATTTAAAGCTCCTTCTATCATTCTTTGCCAATCATTGTGCACTACAAATTATTATAATATTGAAGTTGATGTTATTTATTTCAGTTAACCAATCTAGGTTACAGTGACATTAAATCTACATTGGTCCATATATACTGGCCTAGTTATGATGACCTTGGAAATAACCTTCTGTTTTTGAATTCTGTTCCCACGGTAACAGGAACAGAAGGTGTGTGTACAGAAGAAATTTATACACCAGCTAATAGTACTGTAAGTAGTTTGTCAATATATTTTATATCATTAATAAATACTGCATTTTGGTTACTTTTGCTTTATTTTTGGTTATCCAGGATTGCCATGTATCCTGGAAAATTTGAAAAACTCTTGAATTTCATTTTGAACTTAAAGGGCTTGGAAAAGACCTTGAATATAAAAATATTTGGAAATATCCTTCAAAAACCCTTGAATTGATAATGTTGATAATCAAGAGGCAGTATTCATTCAAATTCTGAAAAATAATTATCGCAGTGTAAAGTTTTGTTGACTATTTTGGTCCTTGAAAATGACTAGAATATCCTTGAAATGTCCTGGAAATATCCTTGAATTTTGAGGCATGGAAATAGCAGCAACCCTTGTTATACTAATGTCATGAAAAATTGTGTAACCATGAATATAATTTATATACAAGATTTAATACGGCAAATCATAATAGATTGTAACATTTTACTCTTCCAAAATAAAATCAAGCATCTTTAAGGGATCTCTCACCACTATGAAAAACAAATGTTTCCATACTGGTCAGAAAATGTGAAAAATAGATAGAAATAGGGTCTGTAAGTCTCATCATGTAACACTTGAGATTTCAAGATACAATTAAAATTTGAAAACGTTTCCCGCCAAAACATGACATTTGAACATTGTGATTTCTTAAGATTTGTTTGAACCATCATGTATTTTTGTTAAAAATGCTACATCTGGGTACAATTTTTGTATCTGGAAGTTTCAAAATTGAACGAAACTTACAGACACTATTAGAGAAACTTATTTTCTGTCGTTCTTAAATGCTGAACTTTAATTCAGTTTTGTTGCAAGTAAGCCTATGAACATATTCTATAATACTGAAATTTTTATTGGTGTTAAAAACAATTGAATTTATTTTCTACTACCAATACTATGATTAGGCAATTATTTTTCAATAGGTCAATAAACCCATTAGCTGTTAGAAACCAGTAGTGCCCAGATTTATTATTTTATTATAAATATAGTGATGGGGGTGTCCGTCCGTCTTTCCGTCCATCTGTCTGTCCATTACACTTGAGGGTACCTATCTCTTATACGCTACTCCTCCTGAACCACTGAATAGATTTTCATTAAACTTTAACACAATCTTTATGACATAATGTAGATGTGCACCTCCTATTTTGGAATTTGATTTGATTGATTTTTTGGGTTTCCCATAGCAAAACATGGACTTAGCCATTACGTTACAAGTGGGTACCCATCTCTTATCCTCTACTCCTCCTGAACCACTGAATAGATTTTCATGAAACCTTAACACAGTCTTTATGACATAATGTAGATGCGCACCTCCCATTTAAGAATTTGGTTTGATTGATTTTTAATTTTTGGAATCAAATGGGAGTGCGGGGGTATTTATTAGTGAGCTTTTTATAGTTTGATCTTAATTTTATGTGGTATCATGGTTAACTATTATTTGCTTTCTGTTTTGAAAGAATAAATTCAATCTACAAAGAAAGTTAATATAAATATATTTTATTGTAGCAATTAACACAAGGAAGAGAAGATGAAAATAAAGGAAATTATAATACAAGGACTAAAAGGGAAACAATGAGATTGGATAGTACTGAGAGAATTGTAAGTGTCACTAGATACAATTAAAATGAGATTGGATAGTACTGAGAGAATTTTGTCACTAGATGTATAGATACAATAAACAAGATTGGAAAGTACCAAGAGAAATATAAGAGTCTTATTCATACACATTCTAGTTAGTGTGCACATCATGATGTTAACATTTTAAAGACTGTCCTGCTTGGTATTCTATCTATTTCACTTTTCCCAATAAAGATGAAGTAGTCCTACCATAAATCCCCTTTTTATACCCCGCCACACGTAGTGGCGAGGTATTATGTGATACCCCAAGTCGGGTGTCTGTCTGTCCATCCATCCACCGAAGATTTCCAACTGATAACTTGTGAACGAAATAACATAAGGTCTTCAAACTTGGTATGTAACTTGTTTACCACAAAACTCAGGCCAAGTTCGATTTCGGTTCAGAGGTCCAAGGGGTTCTGGAGTTATGCCCCTTGAAATGTTGAAATTTTTCGAATTTTGAGATTTCCGACTGATAACTTGTGAACAGAATAACATAAGGTCTTCAAACTTGGTATGTAACTTGTTTACCACAAAACTAAGGCCAAGTTCCATTTCGGGTTCAGAGGTCCAAGGGGTTCTGAAGTTATGCCCCTTGACACTTTGAAATTTTGCGAATTTTAGGGTTTTGGACTGATAACTTGTGAATAAAATAATATATTGTCTTCAAACTTGGTATGTAACTTGTTTACCACAAAACTCAGGCCAAGTACGATTTTTGGTTAAGAGGTCCAAGGGGTTCTGGAGTTATGCCCCTTGAAACTTTGAAATTTTGCAAATTTTAGGGTTTTGGACTGATAACTTGTGAATAAAATAATATATTGTCTTCAAACTTGGTATGTAACTTGTTTACCACAAAACTCAGGCCAATTACGATTTTGGGTTAAGAGGTCCAAGGGGTTCTGGAGTTATGCCCCTTGAAACTTTGAAATTTTGCAAATTTTAGGGTTGGCAACCGATAACTTGTGAATGAAATAACATACTGTCTTCTAATTTGGTGTGTAACTTGTTTACCATAAAACACAGGCCAAGTATAATTTTGTGTTCAGAAGTACAAAAGGATCTGGAGTTATGCCTTTTTCGACTTTGAAATTTTGCAGGTATCATGTAATCCACCATTACTATTTTTGTCCTTATTGAAGATTTTGTAGGATTCTTTTGAAGGAATGTTAGAATATCAGTTTGCTGCGCTTCTTTGTACATACAACTATAAATTTGATGACATGTTCCAGACAATGATGTTCTGTAGTATAATTGTTTCATTGTGTACATGTTCCAGACAGTGGTATTCTGAAGTATAATTGTTATATTGTAGACACGTTCCAAACAAGTGTTCTGTAGTGATGTTATTAATGTTTCATTGTAGACATTTTCCAGGCAGTTGTGTTCTGTAGTTATGTTATGAATGTTTAATTTCAGACATGTTCCAGACAGTGGTGTTCAAAGATTGTGTGTAGATTACAGTACATGAAGGCACAAGATAAAGCTGTCATTAGAATAAATTCCAGAATCTGGACTGAAACACTAGTAAAAGTGAGTAGTACAGCTTTTATACATTATGCATAGTTTGGCTGTAATAGGAATCAGTTTGTCTGTACCATATTAGTGGGATTTTTTGGTTAACCTCATGTCTCAAAAATTGCATTTCACTGAATTTATCTATATGAGACCTTAAACAAAAACAAAAAAAATTAGTAAATAGTAAGAAATTGTGAATTTTTCAGTCCATGCAAAAAAAGTCCAATTTTGAAAGAAATTGTGAAATTCGACATCCAAAAAAATAACCACTACTGTATGTCTCTATGCCTATACTCTCACTCCAAAGGTAGCAAATGGATTGTGACAAAACTGTAGGAAGCAGGATTGTTATATGCAAACCGACATACAGTATTATTATTACATTAGATTTATCCATGGGGAGATAACTAAAAATTTAGAGAATGTTAATATCCATAGGGAATTAAGTACACATAATAATTTAGAGAAAGTTACATGTTTAAGAAAATATTATTCAAGGCAGATGTTTGTACTTAAGCAGCAGACAGACTGTCAAATCAGTGATGTAATTCATAGTATAATATCTTTACGACAAACATTGATTTGCAAGGGATCATTTATTAATCAGGAGTTCTGTAAAACATAGACAGTTTTTTCAAAAATGTTTACAAAGGCAAGTTGGTCATAGGGGTATAAAGAACTTTCTACGTGTCCAATTGCATTCATTTTAATAGAAAACCAGTCTTTCAAAAAGTCTCTTATTAAAGATTTTTTCACATGCAACTTTTTTTCTTTATTTGTGAAGCTATTCTGTGTCACATTTTCACATATTTATGAATAGACACATCAGACTGGGCTGCGCAGAGGTCAATTAAAGTTAATTGATGTTTAAATTTAATTGAAAATTTGATAAAAAAAAATTCAACCAAATTAACTTACACTAAAAAATTTTAAATGTCAATTGATTTTAATTGATGTTTGTCCAACCTAGTCCAGGCTTGCTGCAAACATACTTACAGCTTTAATGAATTAGATTCACAAGATTTGATTCTGATGCACTTTTTGTGCTTAATATGAAAACGCTTTGGTGCCTATAATTTATGTTTAATCATGTTTTGTTCATACTTTACAGAGAGGATTAAGTAAGGAACCATTTTTACTGGTATCACAAGCTGTAGCTCAAGTTAAAGAAATGCCATTTGATTTACCTATTGCCAAGGACACATTTAAAGTTGTAAAAACAGAGGTAATTACAGTTCTTAGAAATATTTCCTTAACACTGATATATCTTGTGATTTAAATGAATTACCAAAATAAACAGAAATTTTTGGAAAAACCAATCCTCTTCCAGTTTTGAATGGATTATACTTTTAAAAGAAATTCTATCTAGATATTAATTCAAACAATTATTGTAAAATTAAAACCCAGAATGCAATGCTTTTAATTTTCCTTCACAATATCAGGATTTGACACTGACTCTATTTCTCTAGCCTGAGGATAGTAAATTTGAAGAAGGGCTACTGAAGTAAATTAGTAGTCCTTTCATCTAGCAAAATTTTGATTTTTTTTTTATAAATCTATAAGGGCTGTTCCAGAAAAGTTGGTCTGGGACCCTTATAAATTGCTGTGGGTGGTTGTGTTTTCATCATCTTTTTGTATTGTATGTATGGGGAGAAATTCTATGGGTGGTGGGGGTCGATAAAAAGTGCCTTCAAACCCCCCATGTCAATTTTTCTGGAACAGCCCTAAAGTGTCTTATGGTTTTTTGACCTGAGAGTCAAAATACTATATATGGAAAATATGGCTTTGACTGTAACATTTTTTCAACACCTTCTAGATGGAGCAAAATTTTATGTAAGCAATTGGGCAGTACATCAAGCAAGGGAGTAAACGGTATAGCAGCTATGTAGCTTGGAAAAATTGATCTGGAAAATGATTTGAGATCAATTATGGAAAAATTATTAAGAAAATAGAGGTGTATATTTTGCTTGTCAATACTGAGAGTTATTTATTTCTGTTTTTATAATAGGTTGCTACATATGTCAACGCTGAGAGATTAAATCCTGTTCCAAAAAGTATTGAACCATGGATTATAGGTGTAGCGATAGCGGGAGGCTTGTTACTTTTGTTCCTATTGATAGTTCTGCTGTGGTGGGTAAGTAGAGGGGATAAATCTTACTTAACATGGATTATAGGTGTAGGGATAGCTGGAGGATTGTTAATTTTGTTCCTATTAATAGTACTGCTGTGGTTGGTAAGTAGGGGAAATACATCTTTTTCTCTAATTTCTAGCAAACATAAACACCTCCTGACTAGTTGGTTATCGAAATGATAATCAACATGGGTGTTATTTGATCTCAGTTGGCGATTGGTCAATCATGTAAATGTCTCGTGTCAGTTTCTAGAAATAGTGCAACCGGATGTTGATGAAATTAACACCTGCATCATTGTTTTGTGAAGCGGTTTTTGCATTTTTATGACTAAGATAACTCAATTTATTGATAATATGACATTTTTATCAAAAATTATATATTCAACACCCCTTTCAATGAATGGCGCAATGATACACATAGGAACGATGATAGCAACAAAATGGCGGCATACTTGAGACTGGAGACTACGGAGATCTCTTTACGTCAAATAAATTGAGTAGAAATTAGAGAAGCAATCTCTAACATTGTTTTTCAGTTTATTACGATAATTTCTCACATCTCGATAGTTAAATTTTCACATTTTAAAGTTTTGGGTAAACCTCAAACTTTAAAATGTGAAAATTTAACTATCTCGATGTGAGAAATATACATAATAAACTGGAAACAATGTTAGAGACTATATATACTGTATTTTGTAAGTGACAAACTGTATAATTGGTTTTCGATGGTCCATTTCTGGAAAACAAAAATCCCTCCATCCGTTCAAACACCAAACACATGCTCAATGTACTTGTGATAAACATCTTTACAAATAAAAAAAGTCCAGGACAAGGACAGTCCCACAATGCATTTTTAGATTGTCCCTTATTGATCAATAAAGTCGCTTGTTTATTTTTTTGTGATTTGATTGACTATGGAATTCCATATAGACCAATTAGCTATGGAATGTAAATTTTAAAAGAGAGATACCTACTGCAAAGACCTACCGGTAACCAAAATTTGATCCTACTTCAAGTAAAAGACCAAATTTGTACTTATTTCAATTTCATGTTATGAATTAATATGACATATGTAATATACTTAAAAGCTAATAACAGATTCATGATATTGCAACAGTCAAGCAAGTGGCAAAAGTTTCTTTACAAAGCGATGTAATTTTACATCCCAAGCCGACGATCAGAAAGACTGATCATGAAGAAAGAAACATTGTTGGTAATTTGATTGACAGCATTGGGAAGATTTTACATTTGATTGGATACTTTTATTTTTATGCAGCCAATCAAATGTAAAATTTTCTTACAGCAGTGCTGTCGATCAAATTTTCTACATACATCGTCAATCAAGTGACGATTTGTAAAATTGTTTCTCCTCAGGCAGTCTTTTTGAATGTCGGCTTTGGATGTAAAATTACATCTCTTTGAATTGAAACATTTGCTACTTCCTTGACTGTTGCAATATTCATATAAAAAAATAATATTGATACAATTTGATTCCATTCTCGACCTTTTTCATTAGATCAGATTTGATATCCTTGTGAGTCACTCATAAGATAAAGCAATAACCTGGATGTTAGAGAACATTAAATTGTGATTCTCTAATGATATGTCAAGTTAAAACCGGTTTTGACCCGTTAGATAAATTTTCTTTATTCAACGTATGTTGAATAAAGCCCCGTGCTATTTCCCGCAAAATCTATTCAGAATACAATTCTCGGTGTTTATCATTGATCATTAGAGAAAAAGATTACACCACTTTATCCCGTTTATTACCATATTTTATCCACTCTCGATAGTTAAATTTAAAAATTTTAAAATGCTCGGCAAGCCTCGCAATTAAAATTTTAAAATTTAACTATCTCTAGTGGATAAAATATGGTAATGAACGGGATCTTGTGGTGTAATCTATATAACCTGGATGTTAGAGAACATTAAATTGTGATTAATTTTATTTTACAGTGTGGATTCTTCAGAAGAAAGAGACCAGAAGAACATACAGCATCACAGAAACCACTGGTATATAAAAATGGACAACAAACTACGTATACTAATGATTTTATGTCACGGCCA
>MJUU01009154.1:0-32412 GCA_002080025.1 Modiolus philippinarum
AGCCATGTTTTTATCGGATTAGAACGAAATGAGCAATCTTTTATTTGTTAACGACCTTAATTAAGTACATCATTCATTCCAG
The DNA here is from genome assembly GCA_002080025.1 of Modiolus philippinarum. NCBI lineage: Eukaryota > Metazoa > Mollusca > Bivalvia > Mytilida > Modiolidae > Modiolus > Modiolus philippinarum. Next base: position 83 of record MJUU01009154.1, read on the forward strand.
TAAAGTTTGGTTGAAATTGCTTCAGCGCTTTCAGAGGAGAAAATGTAATTTTCCTATAGGGTCCAATGCTAAACTATGTTCCGTGCTGATGGTCATGTTTTTTATCAGATCGGAACAAAATGAACAATCTTTGTAAGGGAACTTTAGCACATCATTCCTGTATAGTTGGTTGAATTTGCTTCAGTGGTTTCAGAGGAGAAGATGAAAATGTGATTTTCCCATAGGGTTCAATGTTAAACTATGTTCCGTTCTGGCGGCCATGTTTTTTATCGGTTCAGAACGAAATGAGCAATCTTTGTTAAGGGCCTTTAGCACATCATTCTTGTAAAGTTTGGTTGAATTTGCTTCAGTTGTTTCAGAGGAGAAGATGAAAATGTGATTTTCCATAGGGTCCAATGTTAAACCTAAGTTCCAAGCTGGCGGCCATGTTTTTTATCGGATTGGAACAAAATGAGCAATCTTTGTAAACGACCTTCCATTCATCATTCCTGTGTAGTTTGGTTGAATTTGCTTCAGTGGTTAAAGAGTGATTTTCCTATAGGGTTCAATGTAAAACTATGTTCTTGCTGGCGGCCATGTTTTTCATCGGGTAAGAACGACATGGGCAATATTTTTTAAGGACCTTTATTACATCATTCCTGTGAAGTTTGGTTGAATTTGCTTCAGTGATTTCAGAGGAGAAGATTAAAATTTGAAAGTTATCAAACGACAGACGGACGGACGATGGTCGCCGGACGACGGACACCGGACGAAGGACGCCAAGGGATGGCTATAGCTCACACTGACCCTTTGGGTCAGGTGAACTAAAAAGTGGCAAGTCCGCATCATATCCAAGATCGCCGCCAGCATGGAACTTAGTTTAACATTGTATCCTATGGGAATACACATTCAAAGATCTTCTCCTCTGAAACTACCAGACCAATCGAAACCAAACTTGGTCAAAATAGTCCTTAGTTGACCCATTTGAAAAAGGTGTCCGGCAAGACCGCATTACATCCAAGATGCCCGCCAGAAGGTAACTTAATTTAACATTGCTCAATATGGAAAAACGCGTTCAAAGATATCTTATGAAAACTGATGAGCCAATGGGAAACAAACTTGGTCAAAATAGACCTTAGTTGGCTCCCTTTGAAAAAAAAGTGTCCAGAAAGCCACAATAAATTCCAAGATAGCCACCGGTGAGGAACATTGAACACTATGGGAAAACACATTTGAAGATCTTCTCCTCTGAAACTGCTGAGTCATTTGAACAACAATTGGCCACAATAGTCCTTGGGTGGTTCCTGCAGAAAAGGTGTTTTTCAGAACAGTGCTATATTCAAGTCGCCAGTGGGGAACATAGTGCCAAAAATAAAGAAATCGTTTGCGCTTATCTACAGGCACTGCAGATATTTATTAAGATATTACAGAAAAAATTACAATATGTTTGTTATATACCCTCCTCCTTTATTAGGGATTAAAATTGGTTGGTTTCCCTGGCAGAGCTATAATAAATCTTTTTTACAGTATCTTTACATTTTTCACACTAAAACATGTTAACATGAGCATAACCTGCACAGAATGTTGGAACAGGCCCCTTTTTAGACCCACTCAACGAAATTTGGGGAAATTTCGTTTTCGACGAGAGTTTTTCTATCAATTGCTTCAAATTGTTGATTGGTACAAAAAAATGTATAAAATGATAGCTTATTTTATAAGCTTTACAAACATCCCACATAAGTACCATTTCTTTACCTAATACGTTATAAGTATTGAAAACCCTTACCCCTACCCCTTTAAAATGTTGAAGTAAATTTTAAGATTTTTCTCGAAATTGTGTTTTTAGTCTTTTAATGTTCTTTCTTAAAAATTAAACATGTTGGCATGATGTTAATATGTTTAATGACCAAACTATCACTATGGTATTCCTCCAATTTGTTTTCATGTTTCATGCTTTGATAGGTATTTTTCATTAAAGAAATATACAAATATTTTACAATTTGGACAAACCTTTAAAATATTTCGCTTAAAACTCAAATAATAGGGCCATTTCTCTAAGATTAGCATTCACTTTAGACGAAAAATTCAGAATAGTATCTATACTGTAAAATTCTTTGAAATGAAAATTTAAACAAGGGAGGTCATTTCAAAAAATATTTTATATAGAAATCACTATGAAAATTATAATTTTTTTGTTAAATGTCCATGACCCCCATTTTTTCCTTTTGTTTTTAGAAAGTTCAATATAGGGGCTAGCAATATATAAAATTAATCAAAATTCTCATAGATGTAACTTGAATAAATTTCTAAAAAATGATAATTTTCCTTAACATTTCAACTAAAAATTCCCTATTTTCGGTGAAAGATTGTAAGCTTATATGGTCCGTGACCCCCAATTTTTATTTTATTTTGTTGGAAGTAAAATTTTTGAAGATTTATTCTGCAAACTATTGAAAAATTCTGATGGATTTTGCTTTTTCCCCAAACCACCTTAAATACTAGTAGACAAATAAAACAGATCTTTGAATATTTTCGTTTTCAACACAGTTTTGTCCCTTTTTTGCCTCGTCTTATCTATGAGTAGTTCAAATTCATAAACAGTTAGTATTAAAGGAAAGTACATAGTATCTTCTTTGCAACTAGTACAAATTATAGCAATTTTGTAGAAATATAAACTTCCCACATCCATAAAACTTACCCCTACCCCAACAAATTTACTCTAAAATTATCAATTTTCTGTCTATGTTCGTATAAAAATAACCTTAACACGCAAAATGTGGATTCCAGATAAATATGATATTTTGTTAGCAAACTGAAAAAGAAGTAATTTAAGCCAAAGAAATTGATAGGTTGATGATCTCTTTTTTGAGATGTAAGTGATTTAAAATTTTGCGAGAAACTGAACCCCTCTGACCTTTCCATAGGTCCAACATTTGTAAGGTTTGACCATGAATGAATGAACAAAATAAATAGGGTTTAATGGAATTTTTGCAGAATGCTCATATATAGAATTGTGGATGACTTTTTGTAAGACATATGGCCGGGGACAATATTGATCAATATTGTGATCTTAAAAAAAACTAATAGATTCTACAATTGGACAGATTTTTTTTCTGGGAAATGTTATCATCAGAATAATATTCCTAGTAATATTGTGTGTTGTGTCTGGAAATATCTTCTTATAGGCGCTAATTCGTTTGGATACATTTGACTAGTACATTTACATCGACAAGCTGATTCTATATTTAGATTAGGTAGAATCCGTGATTTTACACGGACGTGATAGAAAACACCAATAACAGTCGGTTTCGTTTTTGAATTCGATCTCAGATAGAGTTTCTGAAATGTGGTTATAACTTGCTTCACAGTACGTGGTTATATTACTGACTTTCATATCAGATGTCGCAGACGCAGGGTAATTCCGTCCAATCGTGCATTTTATACATTGTTGAAAACTAAGGAGAATCTCCCTCACGCAAAGCTATGTCCTTAGCTGATTTTGGCTTTCTATTTAGATAAATTGGTAATTTGTTCTCTATCAGTTTTAAACATCTTTGACTTTATGGTCTTCCAAACGTTTAGATTTTATCTGCACTGAAGAGACAAAAGTTGTCGAAATGCGCATATATATGCAGAAACAACTAAAACAGAAAAGGGGACCCATCGCCCATTTAATCTATGGTAAACAGGAGGCAACTCGAGTAAAAAGTTCGCGCCGTTACAGGCCCTCATACTATGACGTTTTAAAGCCACAACGCGGCGCTTCATATCTGTATCTCAGTTGACCTTGAATAAATAAATTAATATCATCCAAGTGAAAACAAGTATTCAAAAGATATCAAAACATAAGTAATAAATGTCACATGTATGATAAACACCGTTTCGATTTTTGAGGGCAACGTGACCTAACCCTATCCCCAATCGTTGTAAGTCCAAATCTTATCTGAATTGGCCAGGTCTCACAAATGCTAAATTTACTGCATTTGTCCGCAGCAAATGTTTCTCACAGCCTGCGTGTCGATTTGCTATATGACACCCTTCAATAAACGACGACCGATTATGTGACACGTGATATATAGGACATCCGGACTTTTTGTTCCGCATGAATACGTTCACTACATCGTAATAAACTAACTACATAACATAATAAATTAACTACACAGCACAGTAAGGTAACCACCTAACATAATAAAGTTAGTACATAACATAATGAAGTTTCTACATAACATAATGAAGTTTCTACATAACATAATAAAGTTACTACATAACATAATGAAGTTACTACACAATATAATAAGGTAACCACATAACATAATATAGATCCTACATAACACAGTAAAGTACCTACAAAACATAATAAATTAACAATATAACAAAATAAAGTGTCAACATAACATAATAAAATTAGTACATAACATAATGAATAAACTACACAACACAATAAGGTGACCACAAAACATAGTTAAGTTACTACATAACAAAATAAAGTTACGACACAACATAATAAGGTAACCACATAACATAATAAAATTACAACTTAACAAAATAAAGTTACGACACAACATAATAAGATACCCACATAACATGAAAAAGTTACAACATCACACAATAAAATTCCTTCATAACATAATGAAGTAAATATACAACACAATTAAGTACCAACACAAAGTAGTGAAGTTTCTAAATAACATAATAAACTGACTACATAACATAATAAAGTAACTACATAGCACAATAAAATTACTACATAACATAATAAAGTTACTACATAACATAACAAAGTTACTACATAACACAATAACGTTAATACATAACATAATAAAGTTACTACATAATACAGTAAAGTACCAACATAACGTAATAAAGTTTCTACATAACACAATAAACTGACTACATAACAAAATAAAGTTACTACATAGCATGATAAAATGACTACATAACTTAATAGAATTTGTACCCGATGAAATGATTATACACTACGTAAGACAGTCATGGCGTTCCATAAAAACCAATCACTAGTTCATTGAACATCAAAGACAAAGTATTGCGAATTAAAGGCTGTTAACGTTTTATTCGGTGAACCTTCATGACGTCTGTTGAACTAAAATGCCAAGAAAGGGTATCTACCTTAAAAAACCTGGGTTAGGCACATGTACAATTAGAGTTTGTATAAATATGAACACCTAATAGCACATTTTAAGAAACCCTGCTTTGAACTAAGTTATTAGCGAAATTCTCTAGTTTGAGTTATTTTCCAGACAGACACGCCCCTATAATTCTATTCTTTAATGATATTTATCTAGTTTCTTTGTAATCTGTAAGGTTGACTAGAGTAAAGAATTAATAAGAAAGTGACATGCGAGTTTAATAATAGTAATTTTTGATAATTAGACTTTGCTACACTGAAAGGGGTTAAAAAATATGGTTAGAAGAAATAACACTGCAATAATACAAATTTTATCACATCATAATTAGATGTCATGAAAGTTCACCGAAGAAATGACATGCAAGATTTTCAATATATGAAAAAGAAAGGCAATGGGGTAAATGTCAAGGAGACAACATCCCATATATATATTTGAAAAATAAAATGTTTGTTGACGACCCCGTATCCATGAGTAAGCAGCAATATAGATGTAGCGTTGGTCGACATTTCGCAATGAATTACGCTCAAACAGGAGCTAGGGACCGTCCTGAACTTACTATGAGGCAAGTGGAAGGCAACAAGGATACAATGTAAATAACAATATCAAGATATTGTTCCATTGCGGAATTTGACAATGTATTTTTTGTATTTGCAGAGATTTATCTCATCTACATTCAATCTTTATCTTTTCATTGTTTGCTTCAAAAATTGGTTTTGGTCAGTGTAGTTTTCTTTTGAGGTCATTTCGTTTATTTTTAGGGGCATAGATAAATGAAATTAAATTGATTCTGTTGTGAAATGGAATATAACAACACCAATAAAAATTCCCATGCTTTAGTCCTTGTTGAATATTGAATAATACATTTAGAGTTATAAAGTTTGCCAAGATTGTATCGGTATATAGGTATTTATAGACTGAGCACACAACTTATAACGTATTGTACTAATTATTTCAAAGGAATACCGAAGCAACATTAAAAAAAAAATCATAATCCACATAACATGGCAATATAAGGGAAAACTGATAAAAATGACACACCTAAAATTTCCTCTTTTGTTCCTTATAATGAGGAAACAAGATAGTTGATTATATAGAACGGAATTGTAAGAAAGTAAATGCGAATTTTTCAGTCTGCCTGTTGCAAATTTGTCCTTTTCCCGTAAATAAAAAAATGCGTGTGCAAGTGCTAAATAAGTAGTATTTATAGTCTGTGTAAATCATATGTAACGTGTCATGCCAAGCTCAGATTGTTTCATTTCATACTTGGTTACTCAAATGTTATTGCGAATTTATCATCCAATAATATTCCAATTACATGAATAAGCTCGGACATTCATTATCATTTTATAGAAAGGACAAAGATTTAGAGATATATTGCTTGTGTTTATTTGCCAGTAGTAGAAGAAAGTTGTGCTATAATTTATAACTTTCTGTTATTCCAAAAAGAATAGTATTTCCATCAAACTATATTATTTTTTTCTTTGGTGAAGTATATAGTACAAACATAATTTTAGATGTAATTGAATACTAATAAATTAATTTATATTTATTTGAACTATATTAGTTAATATAAATGAAACAGAATTGTCTTAAACTCCTCTTACTTTTTCATCAGATGCATAGTGTTATTTTGCACTGCTCTCCAAAACATATCTTTTTATAACTTCGCCATTTTTAATAAATCGTGATGAAAATAACTATGAATAACTATGAATCTTTTATTTCATCCTTTTCAAAAATATTTACAAGCTGTGTTGGACATTAACCAAGATAAACTCTTTAATGGTGAATGAAAAGATATGGAGTAAATACACATGAGACAAAGTCTCTACAAATACATGGTAAAAAACAAGCAAAGGAACAACGCTTCTTAATGTTCTTCATGAGGCCTTCAACAATACACACATAAAAATCTTTCCTTGAAATTTTCTTTAATTGCTTAACTATTTTAGTTTATATGATAATGTCCAGTGCTTCGATGTTCTCCCGAAAATCGAATATTTAACAAAACAAGGAATATTTCCCTCATGAAAAATTTTGTCTTTAGTTGATTTTGGCGTTTCTGTATTGTTATATGTACATGATTTCTCATTGATATGTTTTGATTTTTATCTGCAGTTTGGTGAAATAACAAAATTACCGAACAGAGTGGTCAAGAGCCGAAGTCAACGAGACAAAAAGACAAGTCAGATGGAAAACGCCGGAAAAATTGTCGACCGCCGTGGTGCTTACTTGGTACAGGTATTTCAAAAGAAATGGTGGGTTAAACTGAATTTATGGTTAGCCAAACCTCTCCCTCCATTTCGGGAGCAACCCAATAGCAATTGCCATTGAAAGGTCGTAGACGGTTACAAAACAACGGCAGTAGAATGTCAAAGGAACAAAGATCAAGATTACATAAGTCAAAGTCCAGAGACAAGTAAGAACACCAGAGGACGGAATTCAAGAAGATCTTCTCCTCTGAAACATCTGGGCCGATTGGAACCAAACTTGGTCACAATAGTCCGTGTGTGGTCTCCTTTAAAAATTGTATCCGGCAGGTCCGTACCTAATCCAAGATGGCCGCCAGCGTGGAACATAGTTTTAACATTAGAACCTACGGAAAAGACATTCAAATATCTTCTTCTCAGAAACTACCAGTCCAATTATGACCAAACTTAGTCGCATTGGTCCTTAGATGGTACCTTCCAAAAAAGGTATCCGGTAGGTCCGTACCTCATCCAAGATGCCCGCCAGCGGGGAACATAGTTTTTTAACATTGGACCCTATAAAAAAGACATTCAAACATCTTCTCGGAAACTACTTGTCCAATTATAACCAAACTTAGTCATAATGGTCCTTAGATGGCCCCTTCCAAATAATGTATCCGGCAGGTCCGTACCTCATCCAATATGGCCGCCATCTGGGAACATAGTTTTAACATTGGACCCTATGGAATAGACATTCAAAGATCTTTTTCTCAGAAACTACTGGTCCAATTATAACCAAACTTACTCACAATGGTCCTTAGATGGTCCCTACCAAAAAAGGTATCCGGCAGGTCCGTACATCATGCAAGATGGCCGCCACCGGGGAACATAGTTTTAACATTGGACCCTATGGGAAAGACATTCAAAGATCTTCTTAGAAACTAACAGTCATATTATAACCAAACTTAGTCACAATGTTCCTTAGATGGTCCCTTCCAAAAAGGTATCCGGCAGGTCAGTACCTCATCCAAGATGGCTGCCAGCGGGGAACATAGTTTTAACATTGGACCGATAGAAAAGACATTCAAATGTCTTTTTCTCAGAAACTACTAGTCCAATTAGAACCAAACTAAGCCAGAATGGTCCTTAGGTTGTCCCATCTAAAATGTATCTGGCAGGTCCGTACCTAGTCCAAGATGGCCACCATCTGGAACATAGTTTTACATTGACCCTTTTGATTTTAAGGGGAACCTCTGCCCAAATTTTTGAATTTTTATTTGAATTGTGGTCTGAATGTTTTAATTTCAGCAATATGTATTACCTTTATAATAAGGGGAACATTAGCAATATGTATTACCTTGATTATAAGGGGAACCCCTAACCAAATTTTTTTGCATGGTGTTCTGTAATGGATGGTTGAGCTTTCGGTTGATATTGAAACCAAACAAGAATACTGTAATTTTAGAAAAACAAGTTTTCTACTAAATTTTATGTTTTGTCTTTCCTATTGGAAATGCCTTTTATCTATGTCAGCCATGGTCTAGGTGAGCGATACAGACTCTTGAGAGTCTCTTGTTTTGAATCGGCAAGGCTTTCTGAATGATACTTTTGATTCTTGATCTTAGTTTACCATGAGGAAGTGTGGGTACAATGTGGAAAAATCAAATGCTTTTCGAGAGAATGTATTTGAGACAACGACAGTAGAATATCGAAGGAAAAGGAGAAGTGATGATTACAAAAATCAGAGTCCAAAGACATGGCAAAAACGGCAAAAGAGAAAAACAAACATAATCAAGCAATCACGACGTGAGACAGCCACAAGGTACAGAAATAAAAAGACATTAAAAACTAAAGCACTCGTAGCGTGAACTCCCATGAAAACCGGGAATGACATCAGGTGCTCCGGAAGGGTAAGCATGCCCTGCTTCAATAGCGACACCCGTCACACGATCAGTCAGGTATATATTGTTGTTAAAGTTTTGATTTTTAGCTGATTGGAATGCCATTTTCTGAACCTTAGATAAAACCAATAAAAATCCATGGTAATTGTTACCTTTCTAACCGTCAAAAAGTACCAAGGAAAACATTTCAACAGCAGCTGTAAGTCTTTTGAGTATTCAAACAATAACCAGGGCAAACGAGTAGCACGAACGTGACCAACAAAGACAAAATTAAAATTTTACGGTGTGATATACAAGAAAAAACAAAAAACAAAAACCACTGGCAGTGTGAACTCCCTTAAAAACCGAGAGTAACATCAGGTGCTCTGGAAGGAAGCATGTCCCGCTCTGCTAAGCGGTACCCTTTACACTATCAGTGAGTCAATCTAGGGTTGAGTCAAAACCGGTTATGTCAAATTCGTGAAGATTTGAAATCAAAGTGAAAATGAGCGGACTTTTAGATTTTCCATTAGATCCTTCGAATTTTTACGTACTATCCACATGTGATTTATGTAACTTAGGACATGAATAGTTTCACAGTATGCTTGATGCCTGTCTTCGACTGCGGACAAAATCTTAATTAGACAATTAAAGGACAATTCAGTAATTGAGCAAGAAGATCCTGCGATGTATCTTTCCTTATATGGATTTTTGTGTAATCATGGTACCCAATATAGATGAGACAATGATGAGACATAAGTTTTGGAAATGTACATATACAGAATTAAAGTTCACTGCAATTCCATTTTTTCTTAAATTTAAGTTTTATCTCCTTAAGTTGTGCTCGTTGCTTGCCATATCTATCACTTACGTAATACAGTTGTCACCCTTTGTCACCACGTCTAATGATGACATCTTTTATAGAAAAACAATCATAGGCTTATTTCAGAGAAAATATTAGGACAAAGTGTAGAAGTTGTTCCAACGTCTGCTGTTGGTAAAAATCGCCAGCATAGAACTCCTTGTTGGGAGTATCTTTATTTCAGCAATCGATAACAATATATACTAACCACAACATAAAATGATACCCTTTCTCCAGTACTTTTGAACCTGTACAATAAAACTATATGCAAGCGTAATGTAAGAAAGAAGAACCCATTTGCAATTTCAATCATTAAGAATTCTAAAAAAATATTGAATGATTAAGTCAAAAGACGCCATTAAATTTTGATTTCTGTTTTTGAAGAAGTTTTGGGAAATGCTTAGATAAATGTTACAAAATGAACAGGTTATTTAATTCTCGGCAGTGTGACAGACAGCACGTGCATCCAAAAATAGTCAAAATTATTAAAATCAATTCTTTTGTAATTTTCGAGAAAAATCCAACTGAAAAAAAAAATAGAATATAATATGACCGTGTATAAATTAGCGCCATCATATGGTGTTTACATATCTCAACTTGTTCGATTTGCTCGAGTATGTAATAACGTTTGCGATTTTAATGAACGGAACTTTTTCATAACTGAAAAACTATTACATCAGGGTTTTCATTATCACAAACTAGTTAAAACCTTTACTAAATTTTATCATCGATATAAAGACTTAGTTCATAAATACAATGCAACCTGTAAACATCTAATCAAGGCTGGTATTTCACATCCCTTATTTTACGGTAATGTTTTACATAAGAGTAAAAAATACTTAAACTCGCCTAACAAACTTATAAAACCTTTAAATCGTTAAAAGGAAGGGATCTTGGTGGAAGCTGTATACTGAGGGTACATAACTTACTTTGTCAGTTGGTGATGGGTCTGGAGCTGGCATGTCAGTTAACTGTTAGTAGTCTCTTGTGATTTCATGTTTTTGTCCGTATATTTAGTTCTTTCAGTTTCATTTTTCACAACTGACTCAGTCCTGTTGCCAACTGAATTTTACTGTTGTTACGATTGTTTTTTGATTTATCACATTGGCTGTAGGGGGAAGGTTTGGATCCAATAAAACTAGTTTAACCCCGCCGCAGCAGGTTTGCGCCTGTCCTAAGTCAGGAAGTTTATTAAGCCTTTGTGTGTCTTGACTTTTTTTAGTTAGTTTACTTTATGTCTATAGGAGTCTAGGATGATGTTTATTTCGCTGGACTTGATTGCTCTTTGTTCAGGGGCCGACTCCGACATGCCGTTGGGTGTGGGGTTTTCTCACCGTTCATTGAAGATCTTATGGTGGCTTTGAGTTGTTATTACTCTCCTTTGGGTCGTTTTTTCTTTGACACATTCCCCGTTTCCCTTCTTTTTTCTATTAAAACTTCTCATATTTATTCTTAATTAAAACAATCACATTTGCATACATGTTTTATGATATTTCTTGCACTATTGTTTCGAAAAATGTTGGAAAAGTCCCGACTGTGCCAGGATCAGTTGCTTTAAAAGACACTCACAAATAAAAAAATCTGTGAAAACCGTGCCACTAATTTTTTGGAATTTAAATTCTTGTTTTTGGATCTTGAAGAGACATTCAGCTAATCAGATTATTCTTAACTTCCCAATTTTAGATTTAAGCTTGCAAACCAATCTAAAAACCAACATTTTCATGCAATTTTCGCATGTTCAGATTTACAGATATGAAGCAAGTTTATTCATGTAATGACGTTTGACGATATCTGTAAGACTTTTTAGTCTGCGGTAAAGCTTTTGTACACATTCTCTTTAACTGTATCAATATTTTTTTCTCAACTTGTAATAATTTTGATATCATAATATATTCTTGGTCATAAATATGGAATATTTTTTGTTGAGAATATGAGATATTTAAGGGTTTTCTGTTTTCAAAAATTCAAATTATCCTTTAGAAATCACTGAAATTATCACTTAAACCATTCTTGTACACGATTGTACACGATTGGCATCGAAAATTGCATTTTTTGGAGATATTTGTACACCCAATATTTGACTTGAAGGACGCCTTTTTCACCGAAAAATGGGTTTCAGAACGGGTTGAAGAAATGATCTGACAGATTTGTAGAATCAGAGACTTTCGTACTGAGGAATTAATTTCCGAAATGGCCATACAGCTCAATAAAATTATTGCAGTTGGAGTTAACATATGTGTTATGGTCTCATGTCCATTTACTCCATATCCTTTCGTTAAATATTCTCAGTTAGAAAACAATGTTTCAAACAAAATATTATACTTTCATCCACACAGATTTGTCAATAATGCTTCCAAACTTCAATTTTGGCTAAGAAAATACGAATATTCCATATTTATGACCAAGTATATACATGTATTTGTAATATTTTTTGTATCGTTTCTTTTATATGGCTAGTGTATTTAGCATCATATTCACTGGCTACTTATATTACAAATTTACTTTTTTTACATTATGCAATTTGCAATTTATATAGAAACAATGCAAACAGTCAAATTCCCTGTGTTAAGGTGTATGCTCTTGATTTTTCTTAGATCAAGATATGGTGTACTTTTCTTAGATATGGTGTACTTGTACATGAGATCGTATCTCACGTGTGCACTTTGTTTATATCTATTATCTAAATTTATGTAAATTCTAAAACCTAAGGTTTAACTCTTTCCATCGTAGTTTTGTCCTTTTACTGATTTTTCGAATTAGGTTTGTTTTATGCATTTTAAACATTTTTTTAATTGTGGATTTTATACGTTTCGGTTCTAGTGCTGCTTATAAGGAATTAATTTCCGAAATGGCCATACAGCTCATTGATATTTATTGCAGTTGGAGTTAACATATATGTTATGTTCTCATGACCATATACTTCATATCCTTTGGTAAAATATTTAACGAAACAAGCCCCAAAAATTTAAAATATCAAGGTATCTGAAAAAGTATCAAAGTCTGACTTATATTTAAATATTCTACAGTGAAGAGACATAAGTAGTCAAAATGGAAATATACGGAAGCAAAATTAATGTATAATAACCCCATAAAACAGACAATCACCAAATGTTTTTTACTCAACACCGGACTTCAACTCGTGGAGTAGTTCACAGTTTTTAGTTTAAACTTATTGTATTTGCTCATAAAATGACAAAAGGGACATAACACAAGTTTAATTATCTTATTAAATTTTCTTTCGCTAGATCGTGGTAACAGTGTACTGCAGTGTTTTTTTCATATTTGATTTTAGAAATCTTGATTGTAGATTCATTTATTCGATAGCCTTTTTATAACAACTTTCCACTGCCCATCTTATTTACGTCACTATAAATACCATCTGTTCATATCCAATCAGAAAAGGGTATATTTTGACCTAGATTTACTGTCACTTCTTATCTTTTTGAAATCAATTTACAAGAAAGATAATGTACTTTTAAAAGACCATGGTTAATTAGAGTAATTGAAAAATTGGTGTATTCCGAGCTTTGCCTACCTGAAATTGGCATTCCATGAAGATATCTGATATTTAGCGTCATTTTTCAGACAACCATATTACTTTCATCAGTTCTTTAATGATATTTGTCTTTTTTCTTGTAATTTGTGGGGTCAACTAGAGTTTATAACCCGGGGTTGAGAATTGTTAATAAATAGACAATACAATTTTTTACTAGTCATGTACGCCAATTACTCTTGGTCATACATTGTGTGTAGTATGGAATTTATCTATTTTCTGAGCCAAAATTTGAAGATTGGAAGCATTACGCACAAAAGTGTGTGGGTGAAAGTATAATATTTTGCTTTAAACATTGTCTTCTAACTGTGAAGTATGAAAGTCTCTGATTCTACGAATCTGTCCGACCACTCCTCCAACCCGTTCGGAAACTCCCTTTTTGGTGAAAACGGGGCATTCTTTTTTTAATTTTCAAATATTGGGTGTACAAATATCTCCAAAAAATGCAATTTTCAATGCCCATCGTATACAAGAATTATTTTAGAAATAATTTCAGCGATTTTTAAAGAATAATTTGAATTTTTTAAAAGCAAACTACCTCAAATATTTGAGGCATTCTCAACAAAAAATATTCCGTATTTATAGCCAAGAGAGTGATGTGCGATAATGTGCATTTGATCATATTAGCAACGTAACTCTTGACTAACCTATATTTGTAAAGGTGAAATTTTAGTTGTATTTAGTTGGTAATGCAGGACCTCCGTCAGTCCGTTTGGCCGCATCGTTAGCGCTCTGGCAAGTTTATTTCCTATTGGATTTAAATAATATCTATGCAGTAGCTTTAGTTCAAGAATGTCTCAAGAGGGTTTGAAGTTGGGTCCTGGTCGAATATTTTTAGAAGTTCTGTCCCGTTTTAACTTTGAAAATCAATAAAATATACTTGTAAGCGTTATACCTAATTCATTTCTAAATGGATTTGGATTAAATTTATACATATTAAAGCTTCATCTGAAGAATTTCTCAAGGGAGTTCGATTATCATTTTGAGTAATGGTAGATTATTTTTGTAGGAGTTAAGCCTATTCATCTCTAAAATTGTATAAAATGTGGGGTTTCAAATTTTTGGAGCGGTGGGTATATATGGCGAAGCGTAGCCCTTGATAGGTAATAAGGTAAATTTTTAATAGTTTTTTTGTGATAGAAAATCGTTCAATCAGTATGACCGTAGAGTGCGCATCTGCACATGATAGGGAAAATCCTGTCAATTCAGATAAGCTACAATTTTGGTATTTCAGCGGAAAAACTCTCAAGTGATGTTAAAGTATGCACATCGAGACCAACAATCCCACCAAAATATGGAAGCAATCCTTTAGTGGTTTTTTAGAATATGCGCCGAGAGTATCTTTTTTTTTGGTGTTTAGCAACCCATCTACAAATCCAATCCTATAACACCTAAAAATATTGTTCAATCAGTATTGGAATAAAGTGCACATTTTCATATATTTGCCAAAGCAACCCATCACGCGGTTTCAAAGGAGTTGCGATCACAAGTTTTCCCGCAAAAAGTGGTCAGTCAGTATTGCAGTAAAGTATATATGTATGGATTTTGAGATTTAACAGTAAGCTCCCATATAGTTGCCGAGTTTTGACTTATGTAACATGTTGACCCATAAAGAATAACCTGTCCCTTCAGGTCCGTTTAACCGAAATCGACCAAGATCTCTAAGTTTTGAAGATTAAGAATTTAAATCGAATTATCAAATAGGATTTGAGAAAAAATTTTTATCAGCAAATATGTCCGCTGTAAGGATTTAATATAATAAGATTTCAAAAATCGAAATGCTACATTCATGTCAAAAAATCATGTGTATTGCCTTTTTGAAACTGAGAAGATGAAATTGATTTAAAATATGAAACTCCTATTAGATGCAGAATTAAATCATAAGAAATATTGTATCTGAAATTGTATGTACTTGATAACATATTATTTTCCTGTAAGTATTTGTGACAATTTATACAGGAAATTTGATGTCATGAAATTACGATTATATTTTTACCAATGAAAATATCAATCAAGACTTTCAAATTTTGCTGTTTTTTAATTTTTTTTGTAATTAAAAAGTGTTATTCTGACCACCTGTTTATTGTGCCCACGTGTCATGATTTTACCAAATTAACTTCGGTATTTAGCTATTAATTATCAAGTTTTCTTACTATTGGCTCGATGAGTGTCCCGTGTTTGTTTAGATGTTGTGATCGTCTTCTATTAGTGTTTTTGTCTGGCAATGGATGACAGTGATTGTAAGAACACTTTGCCAGTTAAGGGGATACGATACAGTACCAAGGGCAGATAATAACATCGCCGGATCTGGAATGTTGTTTTTGCGACGTCACAGATTAGAGCGCGACGTCATAAATCACCGCACTTCGCGAATTGCGGACAGGTTACTGCCTGTGAAAGCATGTCTAATAAATCTATGATAAAATCAATGTGGTTATATGAATTGCTCATAACGAAATAAGGAACGTAGCAGCTCAAGATTCGACATGCTTCTCAAATTGAAACCTGCTTTCGGCATCGTTTACAATAGAATCATTTTCTCCCATCGGCATCGTTTACAACAGAATCAATTTTCAGGACAATTTCACGGCATTTCACGATTTGAATTCTCAGGGGATGCTTTGAAAATTCAATTGAAAATTCCGTGAAAATGGTTTTTATATCACAACATTTTCACGGGTTAAATACAAAATGCTGTGACAATGTATTAATATCAATAAATAATAGGCGAAAGTATATTAAAGAGGCATAATCACGATACACATGCATGATAATTATTTAACTTTAAATGAGGGTCGGTATGATCTTTTTCGGGACAACAGGAAAGGCAAATTATTTCACAGAGAATTCGGGAAAAACAATTATCAGGAACGGGATTCGGTCAATATTATTTTTCGGGATGACTGAGGGAATCGTACATTTTTTTTCTGTGGAAATCGGGATCAAAACCCTCCTTCCCAACCCCTTAAATTAAACCAAGACAACATACAATGATTTCTGATTTTTTTTTATTAAAGGTCGATAGGTGAAACCAGGGAATATTGATCTATATACTTGAACAGCGGCATAAGGGAAATCATCACAAAGTCACTAGAAGGGTCGAGTCAGTGTATTGTGAATGTCTTCAGACGCAAGTAATCCTTAATGAAAGGATCAATTCTCTGTTCTGTTTGATGTCTTTTATTTCCTGTTCAATGAAACTAAATTCTGTTCTATTTTTCGCAACACCAATAAGCGAGAAAACATAAGTTTACGACGTTTTTCCGAGCAAAATATAATGTAACGTCATTTCGCGCCAAAACCGGGAATGCTCATTTCTAGCGATAAAAAATGCCAGTTTTCTCTCTGTAGCTTTAAATTAAGCACATGGACCCCCATTTTTCAAAGCGAATTTTAGAAGAGTGATGTTTCACGGAGATCTCTGGGAATTATGAAGAAAAAATCAGTTCACAATTTTTTTCTATGTGAAATTTTACTTACAAGAAATGAACGTTTTTTCTGTAAATATGAACATAAATGTCAATTTCGAACCACAAATGTTGAACTTTTGTTTCAAAATATATACTTACTTTCTTTAAAAATATCTCAGGAAACTGTAGCAAAAAACCGGAAGCAATTAGCTTAATTCGTTCAAAAGTTATGACATTTTACATATTGTTGTAAAAATACAATTTTTACGCAATATTTTGGAAAATGGGCAATTTTGAATCGCAATTATCTCGAAAACGAAATCATGCAGGTATGTTTTTCTTTGCAGATTTGGAAACAGCATATTCAAATTGACTTAATTTCAAAATTTCACGAAAAAATCAGTTCAGGATCTTTACTGTATCGTATCCCCTTAAGTTTGTGTTTGTTGACGATCCGGCATCCATGGATCAAAGGGTAAAATCATGGATTTAGCGCTTCTCGACAACTAGGAATGAATTCCGCTAAGACCGGTGCTAGGGGCCGTCTTGCACTTGCTATGAGGAATGATAAAAGCTCATTGTTGAAGGTCTCGTGGTAACTTAAAAATGAAGAACAACAATGAAAGCGTTGTTCCAATTCTTAATATTACAGCTCATTTGTAGAGACTTTGTCTCATTTGCATTTACTCCATATCCCTTCATTGTTAATTTCAGTTGTCAAAAATAACAAATTACCGAACTATAAATTTAGTTTCTGCAGACGATAATTTCGACAATTAATGTTTCTTCAGTCTTCAGTGCAGATAAGATCAAAACATTAGAAATCCAAAATCAAAAGTTTTATGAAGTAACAAATTAGCAAAATGTTCAAATTTAGAAGCCAAAAACCAGCAGGGGGAGAGCTTTGTATAAGGGAGATATTCCTTAGTTTAATTAAAAAAAAGAAAAAAGGCATTCTTAATTTCTTACAGTTTCCAGGTCACCTAAGTACTGGTCTTCTGGGTCGGCTAATACCCTCGGGTACTCACAAACCACCAGCAATGGCCCCTACAATAGAAGTTGATGTTAATTTATTTCTGCAGATAAATGCATTTTGATTTTCAATCCAATTGTCAGAATACTACACCTTGCCTTAAAAAAATTACCTTATTCACTTATGTTTTTCATAATGCAGCAAATAATATATATCAACTTATTGCTATTTTGCTACTGGTTTTACATGTTCAATGCGACGGATATCTTATTAGAAGCAGGACATGCTTACTTTACCGGTGCACCTGATCTCAACCATGGCTTTTAGAGGGTCAGTGTTTTTCATCTGTATCTGTGTTTTCCTTTCTTTCTTTTCTGTGTTGTCATTATTTTTGTCAACGGCATTTAAGTTCTATCGACGCGACTCGATTAAGTGCCTTTTTTAAGACAACAGCAAATTTACTGCAATTTAGGTGCATATTAATGTAAATAAGCAATTTGATCGAGTAGCGTCTATTCAAATTAAATGCCATTCACATAAATAAGAAAATTTTCGAATGACACTTTTTCAACCCCAGTGGGAAAGGTTAGGCATTTTTACGAAGAAGCAAAATTTGAATGTGACTCATGTTTATTACAATTCATATGGACCAATATCATTTCTAGTTGTAGATCACATGGCAAAGTATCTAGTAGAGAATAAATGAATTTTGTAATCATTGTCGATGTTAAGGTTTTCTGCCAGAGGTGTATTTATCATAAAACCCTTGGTTTAAGTACGTAAGTACGTAGATGATTAGGGCTTAATGACAAATTTGTACGTTCAGGAATACTATATGCTTGAACAGTACTACTTAGCGAATCTCTTTTTATGACAGAAAACTCGTTATGAGCCTTTTATTCCAGAAAACTACATTCTTTGATAATGGTATTTTATCTACTTGCTTGGTAATCAGTAAGGTGAACTAAAGGTGAGAGTTAATAAAGTAATGACATGTAAATTATAACTGGTGCTTTGTAGTAATTAAGCTTTGCTGTTATGAATGGGATTAGAAAATTAACTAATGACCAAACTTAATATCTCCGGTATTATCCCATTGTATCGCACTGGAGAGTTTACCGGAAAAAATGACAAGCAAGATTTTAAAGGCGAGCGTTGAACTTTTAGTTTTATATGGAATGGAAATGTACTCAATCGGATCAAAAACACCTCTTTTAAGGACATATCGAACCGTTTGAAGAGAGATAATTGCAACCACAAAACAAGGCAATGTTTTCCGGGGAGTTACGCTGGCAGATATAACGTCACGAAAGAATCCCTTTGTTTTTAAAACTTGTAATCTATAATATCTAAATAACGAGATCATCAGCCTGTCCATTTTTGGCGTTTATTTATACTACTTTTTCAATTTTCAAAAATATCACATTTATAAATCTGAATTCCTATTATTTTCCAATTTGAGGAGCGGTCCTTCTCAAGTTCCTAAGCCTCCACATTGAAAATACATTGAAACCTTCTCTGAACCTTAAAATGAAATATACCTATTGATACAACAGGACAAAAAGCTCTACCAAATATTGAAATCCGTTAAGCGGTTTTAGAGGAGCTGTGCACTAACACTTAAGGAGTAACTATACAGGAAAGCAACCACTTAAGTGATTCATAGGAGATGTAATGAAAGTGATATTTTAGCTAAAAAAATAGTAAAATACCATAATTTGCACAAAAATGTCAAATTATATATCATTATAGGATCCATATCAACACATCTTGACCTATTATCCCACGAAATATGAAAGCAATCTGTCAATCGGTTTCACAGGAGATTCGATAACAGGGTGATTTTTTGGTTTTTCTCTTTACAAAATAGAACATAGGTTAAAATGAAAAATGAAAGGATATGGAGTAAATGCACATGAGACTAAGTCTCTATAAATAAATGGTGTATCCAAGCAAAAGAACAACGCTTTTATTGTTGTTTTTCATCATAAAGTCACCATGAGGCATTCAACGATGAGCTCTGCTCATACCTCATAGTAAGTTCAGGACGGCCCCTAGCACCGGTTTAGAATCGAACAACGCTTCTGGTTATGAATGCGGGATCGCCAACAAACATAAATTTAACTAGCAAAGTGTCCTTACGATCACTGTCATTCGCTGCCCGACAAAAACACAGAAGAGTTGCTCTAACTAGTGAATACAAATTTGATATCTTAGAGGAAAAATTCCTACAACTTCCAATCAATATGGCGTATAGGTATGCACATCATGACCAACAATCCTACCAAATATGAAAGCAGTCCCTTAATTGGTTCCATAGCAGATGTTCTAACAGGGATATTTTGGCATTTACCTAAAACAAATCTCCAAGAACCACAACTCCTAAAAATATTGTTTATTCCGTATGGGATATTTACATATCATGACCAACAATCTTTCCAAATATGAAAGCAATCCGCCACGGTTTCAGAGGAGTTACGAGTTACAGTTTTATCTACGAAATTGTTCAATCAGTATGACATCTACGTTTGTAGGTTTCGGTATCATCCAACCCTCCAATTTTGTTCCCGAGTTTTGACTCTGTTTTAAATGTTGACCGATATACCATTTCTCTTCCTTCAGGAGCGGTTGACCGAAATCGACTAAGAATCTCTTAAATTTGAAGATTTAAAATTTATTTTGCATTATATAATATAATTGAAGAAAAAATTTCATCAGCAAATATTTTTGCTTTAAGCATTTGATTTAATAAGATTTCAAAAATCGAAATATTATATCTGTGTTAAAAAATCATGTTTATGCCGTTTTGAAACTGAGAAGATGAAATTGATTTAAAAATGAAACTTCAATTAGATACAGAATTAAATCATAAAAAATATTGCTATGAAATTGTATGTACCTGATCACACATTACTTCCATTGGAGTATTTGTGACAATTTATAGATTGCAAAAAAAAAAATGGATTTAATTAGATTTAGATTAAATGATTTTTTTCAAATGACAATATAAATTGTTACGCAAGACATAAGCTATCGAAATGGCCTTTGAATAATCTTGTTCTACACTTGTTCAATAAAATACCAAAGAAACTGTAAATTTACTTTCGGAAGATGGCGATTTCGACAACCTACGTCTCAAAAACATCAAAACATTGGAAAGTCAGAAATCGAAAGATGTATAGAGCTGATTGAGAGTAAATAGGCAAAAGCTAAATACTGGGTTGGTGAACCCCTCGGACACAAACAGTCCAGCAGCAGGGACATCGACCCAGTGGTAATACATAACAAAAAACCAAAGTTACTGTAAATTAACTTTGTGCAGAAAAAAGGGATTTTGATTTTCAGTTCATTTTTTACGTTATCGTCAGTTTAATAGGCATTCACACTGACAGTGCCTGGGTTTGAATGTTGTGTTTTTATTTCTGGGTTTTTTGGCTATCTAACTTCATTGTTTGCTGTGTTCTCGTTTATGGCCATGTCTTTGAACCTCGGTATTTGTATTTACAAATTCTTCTTTCCATCGGTATTGTAACGCCGTTGTTTGTCTTAAAGAATTTGACCTTATTCACTTTGTTTTCATTTCGATGAATGTGCAGTATACTCGGAGCATCGGTTTTCGTGGCCTTAAGTGTCGATTATGACGTCATAATTTCCATTGAAAAACAATGTAATCCACAAATACTAATGTCCCACGATAACCCATGATCGGACGGTTATTCTATTTATTGTGATCTTGCTTGTTAAGGATGCTCGCTGGTCACGTTTTGGTAATTCTGTCAGATTTTCGAACTTTTCTGGTTTTATCCATTCAAAAGCATCATTATTTTTTTTGCCCATGAACATCCATACTTTGTTTTATGATTCAATTTTTTTACCAGCTAACTTCCTTAACAGAAAAGGTTCGTCAGATTTTCCCCCAAGTCATCCTTTTTCAAAGAATGACATTTCAAATGGTCCATGTCATATGTAGTTGAAGTTCAAAACTAAGGAGTATCTCCCTCATAAAATAACTCTATCCTTTGGTGATTTTTGCTTTTCTATTTCGACACTATTGGTTATTTGTTATCTATCAGACTATACACATATTTCGGTTTATGGATTTCCAAATGTTTTGATTTGATCTGCACTGAAGAGTCATAAGTTGTCGAAATGGGCATATGCAGAAACTGAATTCACAGAATCTTCGGTATTTTGTTATTTCAAATTCAAGGTTGAGTGAGGGGTCAATAAAATCCATCATTATTGATTTTTGCAGGTATACAAATGTGTATTGAATTAAAATAACCAAAAGTGTGTTAACTTATTTTTGTTTTGGGTCGTTTAACCTATAGATATGGGATGTTGTGTCCTTGACATTTACCCCATTTCCTTTCTTTTTCATAGTGATAAAAGCTTGGGCTGAACAATGAAAGGATATGGAGTACTTAGCACACAAGACAAAATCTGTACAAATACATGGTAGTACCAAGCAATAGAACAGCGCTTTCATTTGTTGATTTTCGTCTTGCAGTCAACAGGAGAACTTTGTTCATACCTCATTGTATGTCCAGGATGGTTTGAGTAGAATTCATTGGTAATTGTTGACCAATGCTACATACATGCCTAAGTACGTTGGTACGTAAATGATTAGGGTTTATATAAAATATGGACACATTTGTATGGTTCAAACATCCTTTATGTTTGAACACCTTTAATTAGGGAATCTCTATTTATGATTGAGAACTGTGATCTTCAAGACAATTGTATCATTTAATTATGGTTTTTGCATTTAATTGCTGAGGTGAACTAGAGGTAAGAGTTATTAAAGAACTGACATGCAAATCATAATTGGTGATTTATAGTATTTATTTTTATAGTATCTTGCTCTAATTAAAGAGGTTAAGAAATTAATTGATGACCAAACTTAATATTTGAGATATTACACATTTTGTAACACGTGAAAGTTCACAGAAATAATACAAGAAAGATGTCAGTAACGAGTGTTGAACTTTAAGTTTAATATGCATTAATGTACTAAGTTTACTTAAATATTCCTTTATTGAATATAGTCAAGTGAGATAATAGCAAGCACAAAATCGGGATGTGACGTTAGCAAATGTAACGCCACTTACATATGAGAGTTATCTTCTATCAGTGAAATTAACAGGTTTTGGCTATAAAACTGGACAAAACACATGAATTAACAACGATAATTTTATTCATACAGTTTGTATGAAGAGACATAAATTGTCGAAATGCGCATAACCCAGAAACTAAGTTCACAGTAACTTGGGTATTTAGTTATTTGTTACCACATGGTCTATGTCTCTTGCTGGTGGAGTGTTAGTCCTCGAGGGTATTCAACAAACTAGTAGTCAGTACTTTGTTGCTGACCCGAAAGCCGATTCTATTTGGAACCTTACAATATCTATTTTTAGTAAATTTTGTTAAACCTAAGGGAGATCGTCCTCATGCAAACCTCTGTCCTCAGCTGATTTTGGCTTTACAGTTAGATGTTATCGGTAATTTGCTCTCTCTCAGTTCTTTAACATCTGGAGTTTATCGTCTTCCAAACGCTTAGATTTTATCTGCACTGATGAAACATTTGTCGAAATGTGCAAAATGCTAAAACTAAACTCACGCTTACTTTGGTATTTAGTTATTTGTACTGAAAAGTGACAATTAAATTCTAATTTAAGTTTAAAATTTTAAACAATCAAGATAAGTTACTAAATAGTTGATTGCATGGTATCTAGACTTTATCTGGTAAATTTCATTAATTGAAACATTTTATTGCTGAAGATAACAAGAAAATGATTATTTATTACTCGTATGTAAATCAGATGTGGCGGGTCTCTTATCATATTCTCAGGACATACGAGACCCACTACATCTATAGACAGGTTTTTTAAATTGTCTGTCTTAGATAAGAGAATTATCACCAGATGGGGTAATTGTAGATCCGCCATTACAGTCTTGAAAGAAACTCAAACAGCTGGATACTTGTATGATAATCAATCTAATAAATAAATTGTTAAATTACCTCTGTTTGATTACTATGTACATATTTTCATTTAATTAGCCTTTTCAAAGATTGATACTTTTGATAGCAAAAGGCAGTAAGTTATTAGTATTTTAATGCATTTAATAAATTAAAAGGAATTAATGTAATAAAGAAAAAGTATTCTGTTTTATATACATTGGGGACACCTCAATAACACTGTAAAATTGAATTAAATTATAAGACACTCTTAATGTATTTTCAAATGTTTATTAATTGATACAAAGCTAGTCAATTGATTGTAATAAAAAATAACAAGATTTGGTGACCAATTTAAAAGATACAATTTATATAATTAATTGAAATCTATGAGATGCCAACTTGAGATGAAAATTACAGTGATGAATTCATGATACAAAATAATGATGCATTCTTTGTCTTCCTATACTAACTTCCCATAAACTATCATCATCTTTTCAGTAATAATATTTGTGATAAAGAAATGCACAATACATGTATAAATCTACATATGTTTTTTTTAAATATTTTTGTTGTTGTAAGTAAACTTTGGAATTTGAGTGTATTTGAGTTTGATCAAAGGTGGTATAAAATTGTTTTCTATCTTCACGAAAAGCCGTACTTGTCATTAATTTGTTTTACTAGGAGACATGTGTCTTTCAAAAAAAATCTGCACTTGTTCATTTTTAATCAAAAGACTGTTCTTTGTTTATTTTAATGTTTTTGTCCATCGTTTATATTCATCTGAAGGTCTAACTAGTAACATTTTGTTAACAAATATATAAATTCAGAATATGTATTTTCATTTTTTGGCATTTCAAAAAAAAAAAAAACAAAAAAAACACAATAATTAGTTAAAAACAAATAATTTCGTAATTGTGTTAAATAAATATTTAGTTTTTTGACAGTAATTGCAATTGTATTCTCCCCTTCTTATAGGCTGATCAGACCCCACCCACACATGTCCAAAAACTACCCCTCCTTCCCTGCGTAGTAATTGCCTTTTAATGCCCCATAATTTAAATTAACAAATAATGCAGTTGAAAAAATTCCCAAATCCATGCTTCTTTTTATTATTATACATATATAATCAAAAATATAGTGATATATATAATATCTCAGATTTCATTTCAATATTTTCTTTTAGATAGACATATCATTGTTCTTTAATTTGCTTTTTGTCATTGTCCTAATACTTTCCATGCAGATACCATGCTAATTAACAACAACAAAAACAAAGAAAGAAATACATGTAACTTCATTTTTATGAAAAATGTGTATTTTATTTGTTTAAAAAACTGTTTGATAATAATGCAATGTGTCTGTTTTTAATATATAACAAAAAAAAATGAGATTAGTCAATTAGTTACCTAAAATATGTAAAACTGGGAAAATTATTGATTCAATATTAATTTCAACAGTGTTATTTATTAAGAGAATTATCACAGCATGTGCATCTCTTTCACTACTGTAATGGCGGATTGATCACATGACACAATAATGGCAGCCTCCTTGTTATCTAGGTCACATCTGAATAAACCTGTCTATATATACAATTTTTATTTATCGTATGTGCTCTCTGTAGTGCAATTTGTAAGGTCGTAACCTCGCTGAACCAAACTTAGATCACATAAACAAATATATGAAATGTTGGTAAAGGTACCCATAAACCGGTTTAACCCTACCACTGGCTTTTGCTAGTGCCGGTACCAAGTCCGGCTATCCCGAGTTCCTATCGTTATTTATGTTTGTCTCTTGTTTTCATTATTGTTTTATGGTGCAGTTTGCTTGTAAATTGTGGCATGTAATTGTAGTTCTTGGCCACTGTAGGTGTTTGCTGTTATCCTGTTTTTTGTAAATATATATTTGCGACAGAAGTTGTACTGAAACTTTTGAAACAACGTCAGACTAAAAAGCCCGGAATCCGATAAGCAAGAAATTAACTGTTATGCCCGTTACATTGACTGGAATACAATAGCTCTGCAGGGCGTACTGTCGTACAAAACAAATTACACATGTTTTTACAATCAATTCTAGTTTAAATGTTTTTCTAAATACCCATTCATAAAATAGCTGCGCCAAAACGGATATAATGGTTTTTGCAATAGAATGAAGTAATATCGTACACGAAGTACATAAACACATAAAGATAATGCTAGAAATGTAAAAGAAATAACAAGCCAGTGAAAATTTGGACACAAACCTTTCTGCTGTGGTAAGTCTTAATCAGCCAAGTTAAATTTCAGCCGATGCGCAAGTACCAGTTAGGATAAACCTTTGGCAAATATGATAATTATTATCAATCTTTAAATAGATCTTTCAAAACAATATATGTCTTACTGATAGTGTGACGGGTGTCGCTAGTGGAATAGTACATGCTTATTATTCCGGACCACCTAATGCCACTCCTGATTTTACGGGAGTTCACGCCTTCAGTGCATTAGTTCTGAATGTTCTTTTTAGTAAAGATTTCCGCGGGTTCTAATTTTTATAGAGTATTTAAACCATCAGGTCCAGTTTTATAATAAAAGGGTCAATTTGGTTTCAGAAAAGGGAGTCTTTCATTCAATTTATTGTCAATTTTTTGGTCATTTTCGCACTAAATTATTTTTTCCCATAAAATAGCTTCCAACCCATATATCTCCCAATCTAAATCTGTCAATGAATTCATAGGAGGTAACTAAGTTGGCAATATTGGGTACATGGTTGCTTACCACTCGGTTTAAAATGCTCAACTTCTTAAGAATGATGAAGTTCTGTAAAAGCCTCAAGTCAATTCCTTGTATTTTGAAGACTTCCGCTATTTAGAGTGTAGAAATCAAATCAATTTCGAAAACAAAAACGTTAATATCATACAAATATAGAACGTACGCGTGACCATCATATTAACTCAATAATTTCTTTTAATAGTATATCGGTGACATTTTGTTATTGGGAACAAGGAGACTAAGAACAAAACAGCAGAAATCGGACAAGGTCAAAACGGAAAAAATACAATTACTTTTTAATATTAAATGGCTAGTAAGAGTGATACCATATTGACAACAGAGCAATAATCCTAGAAAGAGTATAATTATCGTCTTTGTTTTAAATGACAGTCTGATGTATTGCTTTGAATTAGATGTCAGTTCCTAATTTGAACGGTATCATAATACCTCGGCCTACTTTTCTTGTTTTTCCGGTACGAATGTACTTTTTGTTTTTTTACCAATATCATGTCTTAGATTGAATTTGCAGTATGGGTTAAGCGATCGACCCTTCAAATAATAAACTGCTGCTGTTAAATACACACTCTATATTCAATATTTTGTACAATTTTTAAATCTTATTTTTTTTTTTTGGGGGGGGGGAGGTGGGGGTTGTTTACTGCTATATACTTTACAAAGAAATTATAAAAACAATCAACAGTATAAGTAGTAATAAATATATAATATATATATCCATAATTGATGTCATTTATTGTTGTAATTTTATGTTGTTTTTTTTCTGAAAGGGTAACCATTTTACACCGAGTATTAATCAAATTAAATTAAAGTTAAAAAAAATGACGTAAAGCGCCATCGATCCTTCGGTATTCCGCTTTACAATCGGGTACGGCAACGGTTGTTTTGAAACTACTTCCTGTTTTTATGAAATTAAAAATATGCATAGAAATCATTACTTATTTCGCTTTCAGAATTAAACACATTTTAATTTTCATTTATATAAAGATAAGAAAGTAATTTCATTTATTTGCTTGCAAACAGAAATGATCGTGTACATATTTGGTACAATGCAATCAGGAAACATATACATATACCAAACACCAACACATTCACTTTAAATTTGAGGCTATTCCTATACTTCAGAATATAAAATGATATATAGTTTCCACAATAAGAACTAGTTGATTATGAAATTTATCACATCGAGTTAAATAAATTTTGCAAATGCTTGAAAGCGAGGCTTGCCGAGCTTTTAAACATTTGAAAATTTATTTAACGAATTTATGTTTTAACTTGTAATACAGGAAAAGATATTATTGTATTTTAATATTTTCATCGTTGAAAAGAAATATTAAAATTGCAAATATAAATTCTCTTAGGCCTAAATTGACATTCATTCACAGCCGGCAACACAACAATAATTGCTGTAAAGTTTCTGAATGTAATGCAGTGTAAAAACATTCGGGAACATTATCCATTAATAGAAAATGGAAAGCTTTAAAATGTATCTCATTTCGAATACAGCATGGTACTTTCCGTGTACTTTAGAGAACGATTGTTCAATGTAATTTGCATGGATATTATTCTACTTTTCAATTGAGTCGATTACAACGGTCGTTAAATTAATAGATTCAAAAGAGAGACATTTGTCTTTTCTGCAGAGGAGGACTTATCTGATATCAGACATATCTTACTTAATTAATTATCTCCCCTGTAAGACTTGAACGCGATTAATGACAGATGAAGCACATTTTAGTTAAATGATTGAATGGATATGTCTATCTGATTACAATTGGTGAATTTTGAATAATCTTAAACGTGCCCTTCAATACGTTTGAGAACTTGAAGATCGACCTAATCCAATTCATCTTGTAAAAAATGAAAAATAAGTTGAAATAAATATGCGTAGTTCATCGGAAGTCCTCGGTGTTTTGTTTTTTAGCAATAAGAGCACTCGTTGTAGAAAGCACGTTTTTAATGAAACATTTTACTGGACATTTACTGAAATACAACAAATTTATCATCATTTCAGTGTGACTAGCCAGTGAACATCCGGATTCCCGTAACTTAAAAGAGAGTAAGTAGCCGCCATGTACAGCCAAATTGACTTATATCTAATATCATTTTATCATGGGTCGTTAACCACTTTAAAACTTGAAATTGAAAGTTTGAAAAAGATGTAAAAACAAAATTCTGAATCCACGTGTTTAAGTGCGAAACAAGTGACCGGGGCTTCTAATTATTCCAAATGAAAAAGATATGCTTATACTGGAGTAAACTTCCATGTCTTAAGTGTTAAAAATGGATAACAGGAAACACCTGAAAATTATAATTACATGCAACAATTTGCAAGGGAACTACACAAGAAAAACAAGTATAAGACAAAAGACAAACGTAGACAACGATAGTAACTCGGGAGAGCCAGACTTGGTACCGGCACCAGCAAAAGCCAGCGCCAGGGTAAAACCGATTTATGGGTACCCAAACCTTTTACATTTTTACTTTAAAAGCAAGTAATACAATTAGAAAAACAAATTTCCGACCATTTCCAGTACCATTAAGTTCAAAGTTCATATCTAAATACCCTTGATCGGTTTAAATGTGGTAATCATGTGTTGGTTATAATTTTGCTACAGCTATGCTAAACTATTTTTGTTTTTTACATGTTGTTTTTCGAATAACATAGTTAATATTATTTTATTTTATCGAGAAGAATTGACAACGTTAGTCAAAATCTTTAAAAAAATTATATTGTATATTTTATGAAATTTTTATCCGCAGAATGCCAACTTACATGTTTCATATCAAATATATTTGGATGTAAGTTCAAAAATATGAAACAGGTGACAGAGCACAAGGCCGCAATAAAAAATACCAATAATTTTCACCCCTTCTCACCCTTTGAAAATTTATTTTTGATTTCATTGTTGATTTTGGATATTTTCTCAAACTAAATCGGTTTTTTTCATAATAATATTTTCATAAAAAAAACTTTTTTTTCTGACCATCACCGAAATACTGAACACTTCATGAGTGGGAACTACAGTCAGCGACTTATAGTCAAGCAGAGACGAGAACTCAGTAGTTATGAAACAAGAGTTCAAAAAATGTGGTTGATTTTAGTATGAGAGATTTCGGTAAAACGAATTCCCTGTGGATCTAAAATTAAGCATGTGGCAAGACCAAAAGTCAAGCAGAAAATATTATCCGATAAAGAGAGATATCTAAAAAGAACGGATAACCCGAAGAGCATAAAGGTGACGCCAAAATCAGCTAATATTTCACTTTAGCAGAATAATGTCACGTGAAAATGATCAGTAAAAACCTGTCACTATAGTCAGTATCTGAATACGGGAATTTTGAATCGTGTTCAATCCGGAGGAAGTTTTATTTTTACAGGAAAAAAATCAATACATCAATTCATTGAGAGGACATCCCTAGTTCATTAACACTGTTGAGCTAAGGGTGATTTTTATTGAATTGATGTGTAGCGCTTCAGATTAATTGTTTTTCGTCAATTAAAATTGTCATATAGGTAAAATTAAAAATACATATGAAAAAAAAGGAAATGGGGTAAATGCAAGGAGTCAACATCCCATATCCAGGTTAAAATGACCCAGAACAAAGCAACTAGGGGTCACCGTACGTTCTTCAACGCAGTGAGGAACCTCACACCATAAAGCAAGCCCTTAATGGCCCAAAATAAAAAGGTAAAAAAAAGAGTAAAACACTTCATTTTCATAAATAGTTTGTCTTTTGTGTGGTATATTTTTATTTCAATAGTTTAGATGTCCAGAATAACCTCTTTTGGTATCTGAGGCGGTCGTTTCCGCATTCATTTACACGGAGTTCCTATCTCGAACTCGAAAGTCCCGAATTAACATAGCATTATATGGTTAAGAAATGTTGTTTTTGAGTGAGAAATGATTATAACAAAATTACCAAAACAGATTGTCAAAAATCGAAATTAAAAGGGAAAATTACAGGACGAAGCAGGTGTAAGCCCACTGGAAAAAACTGTCGACCGCAAGCTTCTGACTTGGTAGAATTCTTTCAGAAAAATGGTGGGTTAAAACGGTTAAAGGGCGCCCCAAACATGGCCTTCTATGGAGGTAATTTCTGGTAGCATTTGTTAAAACCCTGGCGAGAAAAAATGCTTGAAATTTGTCTCGCATAATCAATTTGTGTAATACAGAAAACAGGTCCACTGGTCCGAGATGGTTCATCTCAAATTAGAGAATAAAAGATTCAAACTGTCAATGACAGTTTGAATCTTTTATTCTCTAATTTCTAGCAAATTTTACCAACGCCTGACCGGTGTGATAAAACTATTTTTCATCTAGGGACCGAACAACTGATGAGAAATTCCCGTAAAATCTACTCGGAACATAATTTTTGGCTTTTCACTGTCATTAGAGAAACATTTACAACCTAGGGGGCTGGGTGGCCGAGTTGTTAAGGTACTTATACTACCTATACAACCACTGTAGTCTATCACCACTGAAGTACATTACAAAAAAGGGTGCACTCAAATTACAATCGTAAGTTATAAGGTACAGTTGGTTGAACGCTCAACGTTACAACATGAACGGAACGCGAACGGAGTGTACACGCGAGTGGAGCGAACGGAAAACGGAATGAATTACACGCTTCAAACGAGTCGTTGCATTCATACACGCTTTAAACGATTCGTTGCATTCATACACGCTTCAAACGATTAGTTGCATACATACACGCTATACACGGAACGAACGAAATGAATCATTTCAATGGTGTATTTCGCTCATATCGTGTGTGTACACGATATGAATGAAATACACGCAAGAATGTTGATTTGATTGGCTAACGTGAGAATTGATAAAAATTGCAAATTTGTTGAAAAAACGAAACTTATAATAATTAATCTAAACTCTTTGAATGACGATAAATTTAATCAAAATTATTTTAATTAAACTCTGAATAGATATTAGTTCTGTTTAACACAAAAAAGTTCCTTCGGAGATTTTTCAAGGTCAAACCCTTGCGTTCTGTCATACAAATACAAATATTTTATTGGCACAAACTCAAACAACTGGCAGCCTTCGGTTACATTTTGGCCTGAGAAACGGGACCTGGGATGGATCCAGTGGCAGCAAACAACATGAAACAAGGACAATGTTCAAATTTGTATTTGATAAATGGCGACTACAGCGTTACATTTCATTAAAGAGTTGAACACAGAACATCTCAAGGATCGATATGATTTTTTTTGGTTGATCATATCAAGGATGTTTATTTAGATAATATTTAGAAATATACGTCCTTGATCATATGCAAGAAGATGATCGATTTATCAGTACACAAAAACATAACTTGCTTACATGAAACAAACCTGTAGTACTGAGATTCATCTGCATTGCTTTGTTTAACACTTTGCTTGTGCTATGTTTCAAAAGGTATTAGCACTATAGTTTTAGTACCCTATACATGCTATAAGGGTATAGGGGTCAACATATTTGAAAGGGTAAAAAAAATTCAACAATGTGGCCAACCATAAAGTGAAACACACACCGGTTGTAAATGCATCAAAAAGGATTTTCCATAACCTTTTCTATTAATTTCCCCCTTTACTTGTTTAGGCCACTGTTTTTTTTT
>MJUU01009154.1:33899-57456 GCA_002080025.1 Modiolus philippinarum
AAAGAATTGTCAGTTTTCTAATATTTTCGCGTTCTTACATTTCTGTATTGGTTAGATAAAACTTATTTTTTCATGAATAATCTTTTGATTAAATCATAACCAATCGAAATTGGTTGTCTTGATTTGTTGCCCTCTGATGTTGGGGTTTATTTGTAAGTATTTATCACGTTCATTCTTAAATAAATAACGCTTAAGAATATATGACCTTGACATCTTAATTTCCGTATGAAACAAATTATATGCTAAATGGCAAAAACTGTCTGGTAAAAAAACTACTAATGAAAAAAATAATTGACTACTGATTTCATTTTCCCTCTTCCTATCTTTGTTATTGTATGTGAGATAAATTGAGCAGTCAACCATTTGAATAATGGGGTAGTAATTTGATTGTATGGTCAAAGTTTCTATGAATAATTTTCATCTATATATCATTTATCATTTTTGTTTACTTATTAATTTGTCAAGTTTGTCACTTCAGTATCTATTCCGAATAAAAAATGTTCCATGGACAAAGTTCATTCGATTATATATTATCAGGCTTCATGGTTGAATTAATGTAGACGGGGAAGCCATAGATATTGAAATGTCTGCCAATGTCTTCATCATAAACAATTTTATAGTCAATAATTCATATTTTTAGACGAAGAAATAATTTTATCTAAGTAAATACGTACTAATATTTGTAAAAGAGGACAGTAAATAATGGCGCCAAAATTATTTTGGGAATATAAAGCATAATTCTCAAAACATCCTGATTATAATAATTATTATTTATTGTAACTTCAAAACAATTACAATCGTTACAATATATAGCAATTCAAAATCTTTTTTTTTTTGCTAAGAAGACAAATTAAAGCTTTATCTACATAAAAGTATTTAATCCCGTTTTTGTGCTTTCATGGGACCACGCGGTAATACACGTGCAAAAACGATATATTGAAATATACAAAAAGTCTGTATTTCAAATGAAACAAAAAAAAAAGAGTTCCAATGTGTAATGACATTAAATATGAAACGCAGTGTAATCCAAGTGCGAATCAGTGAAATTATATATATTTATTGTGGAAAAATGTTTGCCACGCTTTCATAGTAATAAAAAAAAATCATTTCTTATATTAATACGTTATTGGTGTTTTTTTTTCTTGTGCAATTTCTTGGTACATTGTGGAATTTGTTTTTTTTCGGCCATTTTATGTGTTTCCTGTTATGATTTTTATTCTATTTTACTTTATCGGGAGTCCCGGTTTCTAGTGATACTACTATAATAATGGCCGCAACGATTTGCTCTTTACAGACATGGATACAGATCTCAACTATGATCGTTATTTGTTTTCATCATTGTTAACCGTAGAAATGCAAAAAAAGAAGTGTAGGTCCACAGTTTTCCATTACAAATGACTAAGTTTTAGAACACAGTTACTAAAACATACACTACACAATCACTCTGGGAACATCATGTCTGATGTTTTCTTGATTATCAGGTTACAGATTTTTCTTTTGGGTCAATTTCCCATCTGGTCATGACTCCTCGAAAAACTCAAATCACGAAAATTTGCATTTCTTAACCAAAATGTTTTTGCTTTAAAAAAACAAATCAAATTTCAGTCATGAGCTGATTGAATGGAATCTTTTATTCCATAAATTCTGCGCCAATGTGTTTCAAATAACGTTGTTAGGTCAAAATGTTGAATTTGTATACGATACCCTTTCAAACGTGGACATTTTCGGATTGGAAAATAGGCACCCTTATGTGAATGACCGTTTCTTTGGCAATATTTAACAATTTTTTAGTGAATCAAAGTCTTTGTACAGTCCCAAAGATTGAACAATTGGAAATATTGACAAAAACTCGATTTTTTGTCAGAAATGTGATTTTTCGAATCTCAAAGATCGCAAATTTTAAAATGTTGAAAATTGCAGAAAATGTTCCATATGGCAAGTGTGTCTAATGTGCAAAATTTCTTGTCGGTTAAATATATTGCCATGCTCATGCATCAAGAGGAAAAGAAAGATAGTGATACAAAATTTTAAATGAATATGGTCCTAGTCTTTCTTTGCCGAGTATATATGTGCAGCACAGTAAAGGAAATGATCCAATGTGTCAAATGTTTGTTTCAGTGTAATCTGGAATTTGGGAGGTGTAATACAATAACAGACTTAAATCAGAAGGTATGTTTTTTTTCATTCGATACTACATGTAACTGGTTATTTCTAAATGAAATCATTTTAATTCTTAAACAACAATAGGGTCTGTAAGTCTCGTCATGTGACTAAGGAGAATCCATGATAAATAGTCAATTCGAAAACGCTTCCCGACAAAACCTGGCGTGAGAGGATTATGACGTCCAAATTTTGTATATGTTTAAAATGTAACTTCCGGGTACAATTTTTTATCCTGGAAGTTCCAAAATTATACGAGACTTACAGGCCCTATTATGCAGTAGTCTGTTTAATTGCTCAAAGCTGGAAGTGCAATATATACCTTGTAGCCTCGAAATAGCAGATTAGAATATAATCTCCTTCTTTTCTGCTAGTCTGGTTCTATGTTTTCTACCAGAACCAGAAGACCCATAATGAAATGAAATTCTTTGGTAGTATTAAAATATGAATAACAATACATTACTTGAACACCCGGGGATACCAATATCAGCAAAAAGAAAAAAAAATATAGGTCAACGTGTGTTAAAGAGCAAAATGTTGTGCAGATTATGCTAAATTTATGTACAAGAAGGGGGCACTAACTAGCGGTATTCTGAATTAAATGATGTCGAATGTGACTTCACAATGGAAACGACGAAAGACAAAATCAAGTCGATTCCACATTCGACCCTTGTCTCAACATATTCAAAAAAAAAAGAAAAAAAAAAGAATGCGCTGTATATTAGTGTAGTTTTTGTTAAGGAGTACTACGTATGGAAAGAATTAACGGACAAGGCGTGATAGTTAACGAATTTGGTACAATTTCAATGCACTTCTACGTTGCGCCAAGAGATTAAATGAGTTCCCGCTAAAAGGGAAAAAAGGTACAAATTAAGGAATCTATGACGTCGCAATAATTACAGTTCTGAGGTCATGTGTATGCTACCTCTGAACGTATTCACAGAAATACAACGAATCTGGCATATTTTCGAACGTTTTCTTCTCCACTGAAATATCGAAGGCATTCAAAAACCTATCAGATAATTTACCTACTTACCAGTCTTAATTTGTATAATTTCCCTTAGAAATATTCTGTGGTTCTTGCATTGTTCAAGCGCTTCATGTTTTCTATTAAAACAAGAATTTGAAATTTTCTCCTTTCTAGCCTTCTACACTCAAAACGTAGGAATGTTACTTTTCTTTATTATTTCAGAAATTTATCTGTATACTGCAGATCCATACCTACGGAACATTTCAAAAGAAATTCTGTAATTTCATTTTTGGGGTAATGTTTGCACTTTGTTTCAATAGTCATTCTTCTTATGCTTTTGTAATTGTACCGTTCAAAAGTCTGTCGTATGGAATGTTACGTAACAGTTACATCGATATGGGGAAGCTGACTTCAATACAAAACATATTACGTAGGTTTCGTCCGTCACTTGGTCTGTCACTTCGACTGTGTCGAGTTGCACTTAATTAGCAAAAATTGCAATAGATGTTAAAATCATTAATATTGACGAGTGAAATGTACAAAAGGAGATGAAGAGCATAAAATTAGAATCTTGTTGCTAGAATAAATAATTGAAAAATCACGTCACGGATAGCAAAAGTCATCGTACTTGTGACTGTGTCGGAAACGAAACATAATTCATCATAGTCCAAAGGAAAATTAATTAAAAAAGTACACATTTGGTTGCAGATGTACAATAAGCGTTGAGTACCGAGTTCTACATTAATAGATAATTTAATAAATAGTTGCGTCAACAAACAAATAAACTAATATCACGAGGAGTTAAGGTGTCTCAGTGGTATTATTCCCCTATTTTTGTTCTATACTTATTCATTAAGGTTTCATACATTTAGAAATTTAACACAATGATTATTTAATATGTTAATAAAGTTACAAAGTATTTCAAATCTTTATTCCATATCCATTTTACAACATTTTCATTAAAAGAACATGAACTAAGACACATGTGCTTTAAATCTCTAGTTGGATTAACAGAACACAGACATAAAGCAAGGGAGATAATTTGATAAAATAATTTCATATAGATATCTCTAGAGGAATGAGCATTTCACAATTTATCTCGCTTATTTCAACAGTGACCCCCAATTTTTATTTTTTATATGTAAACAATATAATGAGTTTAAAACACTCGCAAAGTACAAACAAAATCTATAATTAATTTTTAGAAATATCCTCTCATATAGCCATTTTCCCTATCATTTCTTTGTAAAATCCTCTAATTTTCAATTGCATTTTTTTTCGCTTAAATACACGGTGACCCCCAAATTTTACTTGATATTTTTGACCAACAATACAATTATGTTTCTACACGGAAAATTTCACATAATAGGGTTTGTAAGTCTCGTCATGTGACATCGAGAAATCACGATAAAATTCAAATTTGAAAACGTTTCCCGCCAAAATATGACGTTGTGGAATTATGACGTCATTACTTTTTGCTTGAAACGTCATATTTTTCTGCTAAAAATGCAACTTCCGGGTACAAATTATGTACCCGGAAGTCCCAGAATTGGACGAGACTTACAGACCCTATTCTATAATAGGAAATTAATACCCTGCAGACATCTTAAGTGTATTTAAAAAAACTGTGTCTCTTGCTTTGAATAAATCCTACTACGTAAGAAAAAAACTTTAAATCCTTCCTAAATCATCCAGTACAGAAATTTTTTTTCCGATATTAGGAAAAAATCTCAATTTAGTGACTAAGAAATGTTCTTTACGTTAATATTCAATTTAATGAATCAGATGATATTTGAAAATAGGAAATAGATTATTTATTTAAGAAAATAGGCAATTTACTGGAAAAGTTTTTTTACCTGATTCAATCTTTTTAATATTAAATTATACAATCCTAAATAAATCTAAATTGGATGATTTTAAAANAAAAAAACCAAAAAAAAAAAAAAACAAAAATACAAAAAAAAAACAACAACACAAAAACCAAAAAACAAAAAAAATAAAAACAAAAACAAGAAAAAAAAAAAACAATAAAAAAACATTAAAAAAAACCATACACATAAACAAGCATCAAGGACACTCAAGAGAGCTCTTACCTCAAGATTCTTTTTTAAATACCATGCAATGCCGTTGGCTAGAAAAACATATTAGGAGTTTGAAATGTTATGAAATTTCAGATATAGGGACTCTACAATTTTGCAGACTCCGGGTACCTAAATTAAACCCGGAAGTTTTAACCGGCATTTTCAACAAACATATATGATGTTTCAAACTAAAAAAATGAACTTAATAATCCTAAGACGTAAATTTTTGGCGGCAAACGTTTACAAGTTACGTTTTTGATCATGAAATCTCGAGGCTGCATGTCGAGACTTATAGATCCTATTAAAAGAACAATCCACTTAAATGATGAATGCACTTCATTGTACTGTGGACAACGTTTTATATACCGATATTTATCATTGCTGACTTTTAATTCCCAGTTTCCATGGAAATCGGGTACTAGAATGGTTCGCTGCAAGCATGTCTGCAGAAACGAAAACAAAGCTTGCTCATTGGTCAAAAGTTCCCGCGTAATACTGGTGCTAAATGATGTGCGTCGTCTCCGTAATCCCGCTGATTTGCACATCGATATAAACCATTCGAGGATACATTGGAAAAACTTGAATTTAACTAGAAACTGATTGCCTCATATATGTTTACATTGTCATTGCCTTCAATATAATCAGTTTGCGAAATACAACCATGGACAAGTAAGGGACGACAAATACCCAAACTAGCTATATTGGAGTCAACTGGTATAGGGAAAGGTAATCGTTTCTTTATTCCCGGTCGCCATGGTAGCCGGCTTTAGGAATCCGTCAATCTGTATTTTAAAAAGGTCGGAATCTGATCCGATCAGCAGATTTTCTCTGGTATTATTATCTATCCTGAGGGCTTCCGATATGGGAAATGTGCATAATTTTATATCTACGGTTCCGAACACTAAAGAAACTGTTTTGTCGCAGCTTTAAACCAACGATTGTTTGAATATTTCATAAAATATCGTTTAACAGGTTGAAATTTAATATTTTGATATAAAGCATTTTTTACAATTTATAAATGTATCCATACACACGGGTATGGATTCGTTGCTCTTAGGGATGCCAGTATATTTGTAAAACTAATTGTTGTATATGTAGACAATACAGTACAACGAGGTGAGCTTAGCAGGATGTAGTACATTTTATCCCAGATTGAACAATTACTCCAGTTATTTAATTCTTTGTTACATATATATATGCCCAATAAATGTATTGATGGCTATAAACCGGGAAGCTTTTTAAAAAAGCTTAACTTGTATTGTATTGCATTTCATTTAAAAACAAGATCCAACCAGCCATTATTAAGCTTTAGTTTAGGTTTTTGAGAGGGTAAAGCACTTACGGTATAAACAATTGATAACTCCTGTTAAAATGCGTTTTCCGCAGAACAAAATAATCTTTATATATATATTTGACGGCAATGTCAATTGATTGTAATATTACGTAATTTATATGTATTTCACTCGGAAAAAAGATGAATAAATATATTGGGAACTTGCAATCAGATCAAATTTACATATTTCGTCAAAATTGACCTTTGTTAGATTCTTTCAATTAATATCTCTACAGAGTGTGACAACAATATATTTATAGATTCCTAAAGCCATTACAAGCAAGATTTGGAGATTTTTTTTTCATTATAAACTAGAGGGAAAAATATAACTGTACCCTCTATTTTTTAGTATTCCAGTCTCCTAATGCTATGTTTTTATATTAGTTACATAATCTTACACTAAAATTGACATTGAATTTCAAAAAAATATATTAAATAAGTCAAACCATACGCGTTGGTGAAAATACTTCTTTATTTATTTATTATATACATTGTTTAAACAATGTAGGAATTAGGTCAATATTGAAAAGCATGTATATGCATTTGATTGTTATGTGGACAGTATTTCATATACGGATATTTATCATTGCCTTTCTTCCAAAAACAAGATCCAACCAGATATTATTAAGCTCAAATTCAGGTTTCTGAGAATGCAAATCAATTGATAACTCCTGTTCAAATATGGTTTTAGTAAGGCTGTTTATTCCACCGTGTTTATATTTGATTGCGCCGTCCATTGATTGTAATATTACGTAAGGAACTTGAAATCTCATCAAATTTACATATTTCATCAAGATTGACCTTTGTTTGATTCTGAGCACAGATCAAATAAGATGAAAGCTATGAAGGCGAGATTCGGTGAATTGTTTTCATTGTAATTAAGTTGAACAAATAAAACAGTCAATATTTTTAAGAGACAGTTTTTTTGTTTATCCAAGTCTGAAACTTACGATATCTGTATATTTACGTAGTACCCTCTAATTTTCTGAGTATCTCAATCTTCAAATGCAATGTTTATTATAATGCTGACATTATCTCACACTAAAATTGATATTGAACTAAAAATAAAGTTATATGAGTAACCCGCGTTTAAAATACTTTTATCAATATTTTTACAACCTTTGTACATACGTTTGCACATTATTTACGGTAATTTTAGGCTTTCGAAAACTTCATTAAAGTGGATACAAGGAAACGGTACTATGTCATACACAATTCATATCATGGGCATTTCAATATCGGCCTAGCAATCGACCCCCACCCATATTTAGCCCTCGACTTCGTCTCGTTCTAATATGGGAGTCTCGAGATGAAAGGGATGATATCTACACCAATATGGAATATCTCACACTGCACGAAATTCCTAATTTAATGTAAATTCAAATTAGTTGTAAACTATTTGTAATTTCCGTATTAAAAAAATTCATGATAGTTTAATTTAAAATTCATTTTCAAGTTTGATGTTAGTTTACTGATAGTTTACTGAGTACAGGAAGTTCACACATTCGCACCCACTTTACTGACAAGTAAATCTTGACAAATCTCAAATTTGATGGAATTTATTTCGAGTAATCTTGGAGTTCACTGTTAATAACTGACTGTAAATCACAGTAATCTTGGACTATAGTTTTTGCAGGCAATTTTCAATCTGAGGTTTGCATCTAATTTTCTGCATGAAATAAATTTTCAAACTATAGTTTGGGGTTTAATGCCCATTAAATTACAAAACTTTTGGAATTTACTCTAATATGGTTCTAATTTACAAATTGGTATTCTTTATGATAACTATTCTATAACTCCTTGCACATCTATTAAACTTATGTACACTCCTTGAAAAAATCATAAAATCACTGTGAATTTGGAGTTTACAGTAGTTTACAGAATCACATAAATTCATAGATCCACATTTATTGTAAAAATTAAATTTGCAAATCCTAGTTAGAAAGATTTACCTAATGCGATAAATCTCCAAACCTGGATTTAATAAACTACTTGCAACATTTGTTAAACACTCTCATTCATTGGGAAAATGATATATTCAAATTGCTCTTTTAATTGAAGGTCTAGAATTTACCTCCAAACAAATAACAATAAATATATATTGTTTGATAGTTTTGGTATTGCTTTATTTTCAAATGTTTTTTTTTTCTTTTTTTTTTTAAATAAATTGGATAATACTTTTGAAAATACATATTCAGTTTTAATTTTGAATACAGAAGTAAACTATAGAATTATCACCCTTCAGAAATTAAAAAGACAGATATAAGAACATACCAATACATCTGAGGTTTTGCTATAGCTTCAAAGTATTTAAAATCACTTTGTAGTATAGTTGTACTTTATATCAAACTATTTGAAAACAATGTCAATATTTCTATACAAAATACGATACCAAAACAAGGACTAGCCGTCCTGTTTTCTCAAGGAACATTATGATTACCAACCAGACTATAAGTTATTGCATGGATACCAAGAGTCTACAGAAACATAAGTAATAAATTGCTGGAAAACTTCTTAAAATAGTCTTTACCACTGAGGACAGGGCGCAAAGCGCAAATAAACCTAATATCGTTCTTGTTTTTAGATTTGTGTATTTTTTCGTAGGCATTGACCATATGCATAAAGGGTATAAATGCGTTATAATAAATCAATTTATCAACTGTTATTTTGTCTCTTGAGACTTTTATCTATAGCCTTTCTTTTTCTCTCAACAAATGCTCTACATGTACTGATTAGAGCACGCAATATAATTTTTTAAAAAAGTGCAATAAGTATGTAGCTAATTAAGCTGTTCAAATACAGAGGTGCTTGTCCGAGTCATGGAGGAAGAATTCAGTATCCTTAGTAATTCCATGGATAGCTGTATATTGCACTTAAGTAGTAATGTTTTGTAGTTTTCATAGATGAAAAACAAAATATACTTTTCAAAAATATTTTATTATATTCATTCATAATAATAACATACAATCTTCAACAGGAACAGTTCAATATCTCAAAATTCTTAATAAATAAATTGTAGTATTTTGGTTATTTCCCTTTGATCAAAAGTGCATAATTCCTTTTTCAAATATAACTATAGGCTTTACAATAAGTGTATATTGTCTGTCATCAACTTCATATATGCAGTTATAAGATAAATAATATCAAGCATTGCTATATATAAATAAAATAATAGTCAATCTAAAGTAATAATATCATGACAAAAGACTGTAATGATTTATCTCTGATACACCCCAATAATAATATATTTTTTTACAGGTCTGCACTTGCTGTATACCATAGAATTTCTTAACATGTGTTGGAAGTATTGTCTGTCAAGACTTTAAAATTAACCAGACCATTCCCTTACTGCTGGATCTTTAAATTTTTACTAAACAAAAAACTGTCTGGAATTTATAATTTAAATTTTGGTTATTTCCCTTTGACAACAAATGAATCTAGATCATCAGATTAATTATATCAGTCCAAGGCTATGGCTAACAGGAACTATATTAAAAGACATGTTATGATATACTCATCACAAATTTAAAACTAAACAACTCAGAAGGCTTACTTTTCGTAAATTCAAAAAATAATGCAAAATGGTGCATATAACAAGAGCTAGAAAAGTAAATTGAAAGCAAAGCTTCCCAAACTTTAATTTCATTTTTGTTCCACGTCTATAAAAAAAAAGATTTTTGCTAAAATCTTTTATCATATTTTAACTTCTGACATTGCCTTAAAGTCATAATGTAAATGGTCATTTCCATATCTGAATAAGTCTTCTGCTTTACATTGAACATTCTTGCATTCACCATGAATGCATATTTACAAACGTGAAACGAAATGTATACAAAGGGCAAAAAATATGAAACAATGTATCCCTAAACATGAAGTAGACGAGTTAACTGGAAATGGGTTTACACAGTTCATATCATATTAATGAGCTTCAGACCAAATTTCATATTGTTATTAAATACACAAGCCCAGAATTTTTTTATTGAAATGTGCAGACGTGCAAGAAGGATAACAGAATGCAGGGGCATGAAAAATTGTCTCTTGGGAATGCCAGTTTTAGGTAAGTTACAATTACTTAAGAAACAAACTTAACATTTTTGCAAATCCCACTAAAAGCTGACAGAAATGGTGTTTCACTTTGTGTATGTGCAGTTCCCTACCCATCTTGGTCAAAAAAAGAAGTTGAAATTAAAAAAGAAAGGCACTTTTTATTGTAATAAAATGCAATTGAAGCACAAAAGCTACACCCTACATTTAATGGCACATTTTGTAGTAACACAAAACTCACAATAAGAAGATTGTTTTTGAATTGAACAAAACTAGAATTTTATCTGATAGATAGTTTTCATCCTTTTTTGTTACCAGAAATTCTGATTTCATCTATAATATACTGGACCACAATCAAATGTTTAATCTAACTTGGATTGTCTGGAAATACAAATACAAATTGTAAGGAAATGCTAAACCACTGTAACAGAATAAGATTAC
Source organism: Modiolus philippinarum (assembly GCA_002080025.1). Lineage (NCBI taxonomy): Eukaryota > Metazoa > Mollusca > Bivalvia > Mytilida > Modiolidae > Modiolus > Modiolus philippinarum. The sequence goes on from MJUU01009154.1 coordinate 44,929, forward strand.
CTTGAAAATAGTGAGCCTTCCGCCAACATCAAAAAGATAAGCAGGTCTTAACATAGTAAAGAAAATTCTAGCCCTTGAACAAGAAACGTATTACTGTATGTACATAAAAGTTCCAACACATAGATAACATCAAAATTAAATTAAAGCATACATCAGAGCTGCCAATCCCATTTATTTATCACAGGGAGAACAGAAAAAATTTTGGGGAGTTTTCAATATTTTGGAGCAATGCTCATAAAATTTTAAGATAATTACTATACCCGTCTTTATTTATTAAAGGGGGTCGTAAAGTGGGGTCCCAAGCACGAAAGTACGTGCTTAAAAATTGCCAAAGACAAGAACGCCAATAACATAAAACACAAAATTGCAGGTCGTAGTTCGCAATAACTTGAGAAATCATTATCAATTATGGTGAGCGGCAGGGGCATAAAAGAATACAATCAGTATTATCATTTGAAAAATATATAACAGAATAAGTACTGTGAATGTACAATTGTTCGTTGGGTTCGATTTTTCGTGGATTTCGTGGTTCGCTTAAACCACGAAATTAAGACCCAATGAAATGCATTTTTTCCCTAGAGTTGTAATGTACAGAACTCGAAACCACGAATTCAAATACCTTCGAAATTGTGCTATTTCTGAAAACCACGAAAATTGATGTCCACGAATAAAAGTACTTCCACAGTATATGCAACACCATCAAGACTTCCACTACATGCTTTACATGTAAATTGCAAATAAAAGATCCGAGTACAGCAAGGCAATATTGAGAAATAAAGGTAGTTTGGTGCACTAAAAAAAGTATTGTTTTTTCCTTTATTTTCTGCAAGTGAAAGGGTAGGAGAAGCACTTCATTTTAATGTAATACCAAAAGGTCATCACCAGTTTTTCCAGAAAAATGTTCCGAAATAATCAAGATTTTGATTTTTTTTAATATAGTCTAAATAGTAAAATAATGTAATTTTCGAATTTTAAATCAATAAAATGATAGATTTTGATGAAAATGAAAAAAAAAGTAAGTTAAAGAAATCTCTTTTGAAATACTACATTATAATTGGGAGTCACCGATCATATTTTTGAATTTTTTTCCTATTTATTTCTATATAATTATCATCTCCCCTTAATCAAATGAGAGTTTTCAAAATATGACATATTTCGCTCAATCACAGGATAATCATAGCTTTTATTAATTTACTTAATTGTCAATAAACTATATATTTTTTTAGATTTTAATAGTGAAATCCAGTTGCACCCAATGTGCAAAGTGGATGCTCAGTTTTAGACACCAGAAACACTGTAAATCATTTTTCAATGCTAGAGAACGATAAAAAATTCAATTGTATACCATGACAAAAGTGTCCTATACATGTATTCTTTTTTGTTAAGATCTAAAGAATATTAACAGAAATTTCACATAATCAGTTGATTATTTCCCTTTGATCATTCACAAAGTAAATATAAAACAACATGTGAGGGTTTGATTTATATCAAGACCTCCAGATCTTTTCTAAATATCTCCCTATTTATTGTTTTAGATTTGGACATATATTTCAGACTCAATGAATATGGAGTCTGGCTATTGAGAAAAAAGACGGATTTTCCAGCAGAAAATAAATGGACATTTGAGCATAGTTAATCATGTTTGAATGATCGATAAATAAGCAGATATAGATAGTTACACACATTAATTAAGGCACCTGGGGCATGCTATTACTGCAGCATGTTGACAAATTATAAATAAATGTAGTTATAATACTCTTAACACTGGTCTCAGCCTAGCTATATTTGAAGTATCTAACAAACAGTTTAAGACATGGAATTTCAATATCAGAATGGTATCATTATTCAGTGGTGGATTTAGGGGGTCGGGTGGTTCAGGCCCCATTAGGTTGGAAAAATATGTAAAATTCCTAGGGTTTTTAAAAAATTGCGTTTTGGGCCCCCTTATGGAAAACTTTTTGGTCGGGCCCCCTTAGCAGAAAGTCTGGAAATGCCACTGTTATTCGACTTGTATCAGGCCCGGACTAAGATCCCAGACTAATATTAGAGTCTTTGGATGATAGGAGGGCTGATGATGGAAGAGGCCACATAGTAGCCTATAATTATATACCTTAGAAATGCGCAATTTCAATAAAAATGAACTTCAAATTCCACAAATGACTCTTGCATGCTAAATGTACTTAGACAAAATCTGCAATCCTAATTTTGCAGATTTACTTCCATCAAAATAGTTCCTGCACCATTACAATTGAGATATAATTCAAATCTAAAGATATGAGATTTTTTTGAGTACATTTACATAAAAAAAATGTGTTACCTTGAAAAGCAACTTTTTGGAAAAGGCAAAAGTTTTGTGACATGTGAGGGTAGAAAAACTTCAGGCAAAGATCAATTATATAAGGAAGTGCTATGTATTGTTTTCAATAAAATATGGATCTTAGTCCTATTAAGCATATACATGATTTCTGCACATTACAGTGATTACATCTGAAAATGTTAACATGTGTTTGCATGATATAAACAAGAGGCTCCTAAGAGTCTGTATTCCTCACCTGGGACATGGATGACATAGACATTCAAAATAACCTGAATTATAAAGGGCCTCATTTTCAAGTATCTTTATACACGTTGATTTTCTTCAAAGTTTAAAATTCATTTTCCATGTTTCTGGCGCCAACCATTTTGGATATGGAAAAGACTTACTGGTCACCATTTTGGAAGGGGACCAACTAAGAACTATTAAGAACAAGTTTGGTTCCAATTAGCCTAGTAGTTTTAGAGGAGACTATCTTTGAATGTGTTTTCTCAAAATGTACAAAGTTAAACTAAGGTAACCGTTGGCAGCCATCTTCGATTGAATTTGGACTTGTCAGACATACTTTTAAGGGGGACTTCCCAAGGACTATTGCGACTAAGTTTTGGATTCAATTGTCTTTGTTGTTTCAGGGGATAAGATCTTTGAATGCTTTCAAATAGGGTCCAATGTTGAACATTGTTCCCTGCTGGTAGCCATCAAGGATGCAGTGGAGACTCAATTGACATATTCTTAAGGGGACCACCCAGGGACTATTGTGACAGAGTTTGGATCCAATTGGCTCTGTTGTTTTTTGGGCAAACATCTTAGAATGCTTTTCGAAAGGATTCAATGCTAAACATTATTGGCCATTGTGGATGTCATTTGGACTTGGCTGACCTTCCAGACACATTTTCAAAGGTCTAACTAGGGACAATTGCAACAAAGTTTGGTTCAGATCAGCCTAGTAGTTTCAGATGAGACAATCTTTGAATGTGTTTTTCAAAGTAGTCTTTTATGTCCGTATATTTATTTGTTTCAGTTGAATTTTTCACAATTGACTCAGTCCTGTTGCTAACTGAATTTTACTGTTGTTACTATTGTTTTTTATTTATCACATTGGCTAGGGGGAAGGTTTGGGCCCAATAAAACTAGTTTAACCCCGCCGCAGCAGGTTTGCGCCTGTCCTAAGTCAGGAAGTTTATTAAGCCATTGTGTGCCTTGTCTTTTTTCTAGTTAGTTTACTTTATGTCTATAGGAGTCTAGGATGATGTTTATTTCGCAGAACTTGATTACTCTTTATTCAGGGGCCGACTCCGACCTGCCGTTGGGTGTGGGTTTTTCTCACCAGTCATTGAAGATCTTATGGTGGCTTTGACATGTTTGAGTTGTTATTACTCCCCTTTGGGTCGTTGTCTCTTTGACACATATCCCGTATCCCTTCTTTTTTCTATGTTACACTAAGTTCCCTAATGGTGGCCATCTTTGATGAAATATGGACTTGCCAGACATATTTTTGTAGGGGACCACCAAATTACTATTGTGACCCAGTTTTGGATTCAATTTGCTTTGTAGTTTCAGGAGAGAATATCTTTGAATGCTTTCCCATGGAATCCAATGTTTAACTATATTCCCCACTGGATGCCATCTTTGATGTGATGCAAATTTGCAGAACACATTTTTACAAAGAGGCAAAATAAGGAATATTGCTACCAAGTTTGGTTCCAATTGACCAATTAGTTTCAGAGAAGAACTCAATATGTTTTCTTTAGGGTACAATGTTAAACTAAGTTCCCCCTGGAGGCTATCTTGAATGAAGTGCAGACTTTTCAAACACAATTGTGACCAAATGGCTTTGTTGTTTAAGAGGAGAAGATTTTTGAAAGCTTTGCTTTAGGGTCACATATTACACTATGTTCCCAGCTGGTGGATGCGGACTTACAAGACACATTTTTCATAGGGCCAAACTAAAGACTATTGGACCAGGGACACTTCTAATTGGCCTAGTAATTTTTGAGAATGAAATCTTAGAAAATGCTTGCTTCTAATTTCAAATTAAATCCACACTTGCCTCTTGGTTGGACAACTTGATCATATTTAATAAAATGAACTTATTGACAAGCTGAACATTTTTGAAATTTAACTTGACCTCTATCTCAAATTGTTTTCAAAATATAAGGTTAAAGGTTTAAAATCACAAAAATACCATTTTTGCTCCAACTGTTTTTGAAATTAAAGACAAAATGTATAAAATCAGGAAAAAGTTCACCAATTAAGGTCAAGAAAGTAAGTTACTCTGTTTTCAAAATATTAGGGTAGGTAGCTTTTAATTTGCTGAACAGTTTTAAATAAGGTAACACATCATTTGGTATTCAGATTCATCAGATACAGTAACGAACTAAGCAAAGTTTGGATTTAAAGTGGCTCAAAAGTTATGACACTTGAAAATGTTGACAGGCTAACAATAGACGCCAAGTGTTGCTTATATCTATTTACTTAAAGACCCGTTCGTGGCCTTTGAGAACTGAGGGTTTTTCCCTAGTTGATGGAGTCCTAATTTCCTATTGGTACATTGTCTCTTGCTGCGTTTGGATAATCTTGCCTCATGTTTTGTCCAGCTTGTGGATAAAGTTTTCATAATCCACAGACCTCCATGGAAGAGGCCGAACTATAAATCCTCCCTCTTCATTTTCGGAGTCTGTCTCTTCTGAAGAACAGTAATTTATAATCACTGTCTTCATTTGTTCTTCCTTTCTGCCTTCTTCTACTGATGTTTTCTCCTTCAGGGCTTTCCTTCTATTTTTTGTTTTCTTTAAGAGAAAATAAATACATTTATCAGTAATTTGTATGAATTTCCTTTGATCTACAGAGACTGTAAATCTCAGTATCACTGAACTGGACATTTTCACGAAATTATTAGGTCACTGTGAATTGTCACATGCGCGTTGCTATGCTGACGTCATATTTTGTACTATTTGTCGTGTTCAACGCTCAATACATTGAATAAAGATTTCATAAAAAATATTGCATTTAAAAATAAATACACTGTGTTAAGATTTCAGCTTTTTTCCACTTAATTTGCAGTTTTATTTATCATTTCGTGAATTACCGATAAAAGAAATACAGGCTCACTTGATACTAGCCGTGATAAAGTCAGTATCAAAACCAAAATGCCCTATATTCCATATGTACAAATCTAGTGATTAGCAATCAAAAAACAAGTGTAAACACAGATATGTCTCGCCAGGATATAAACGTTATCGTCTTCACATGATGAACCTAATAGAGAAGATCGAGAAAATTAATGCCTGATCCAACTTTTAGGGTAAACCTAATATGGAGAGTCTATTTTCTTAAAGTGCTGAGAAATGGACATCTATGTCATAAATTAACAAAGTCACTGATCCACGAAATTATGGTCAAGGTTACTTGTCAGGTGTTAGACTGGCATTTATCCTCTAATATTTAACAATAAACCTGATATGGAGAGTCTAAGTTCTTTAATTGCTGAAAATGGACATAAATGACACTAGAGAATGTGTCTGTAGGAAATGGATACCCTGCCAATAGATTAATCGCAAAAAATAACCTAAGTCAACTAGCATAAAATTAGTTTCCTGTCACTGAACTGAGATGGAATCAGAAAGCACTGTTACAGATTATCACTCAATAAATATTACAAATGATCATTCAGTGAATATTACAGATGATTTTTTGATAAATATTTGTTGAGTAATGGATCTCAACAAAAATATCCCAACTTAAGTCAATGAAGCATAAAATGTAGGTCAGGCTTTCAAATTATATATGAATTATGTAGCACTGTAACCAAGGTGATAAATATGATGAAACATCATTGTAATGTAATGTATAGAGGATAATAAATGAACCTTAAGCAAACAATTCAACAAAGTCATTCCAGCATAAAATGTTGGTCATGGACACCCAATTGCTGGTGATATGGGTAGTTCTCTTCTAGATGAATGTTGCAGTGAAATATCATGATGCTACAATACATAATACTTGAGAAATACTCTAAATGCAAAACTTAAACAAAGTCAGTGAGGCATTAAATGTAGGTCAAAGCCACCTAATTGTCAATGGTTTGGGTCAAAGCCACCTAATTGACAATGGTATAGGTCAAAGCAACCTAATTGTCAATGGTTTTGGTAGCACTCATCATGGCAATTAATTTGATGACACATCGTTGTACCAAACTGTGTAGTTGTTGAGAAATGGACTTAAATAAGGTTGGTCTGGTGAGTATTGAGTATTGTCTGAAATTAATGGCATACCCTAGCCATCCTGCTCCTGATGGCACTTTTCCTGTTATGTTCCGCTTGCTTCCCACTGTCTTCTCTTTTATCTTGCCCTGAAGCTTTCTAATTAAAATAAGTCTTAATTCCTTCTGTTATAGAAAAAATAAAAAAGCTCAACTGAATTAACTTATCATAGTGGTAGAAAATTAAATACAAAAGTAACAGCCAAACACTTTTAAATCAAGAACACATAGCAATATAAGTATCACTCAAAGAGAGACAACATTAATGAAAAGAACAAAACCAACAGAACATTATACAAACAGGAAAAAAAACCGAGGCTCTCAAGAGCATGTATCGCTCACCTGGATCATGGCCAATACATAACTTAAAATAAAGTTATATGTTAAAGATTCTCATTTCCAAACTAGTTAAACAAACATTTCAGAGTAAGTAGATCTTGATATGCTGAATATCTACTAGAGTTATGTAATTTCAATAAATAATAAACAAACCTTTGACGAGAGTTGATATCCATCGATATAAAATTCTTTCGAGTTGTTACACCTATTTCTCTTATGCTTTTCATAAAATTATGCAGTGAATTTTCAGTGCTGAACTGCATTTCTATGTTTGATTGAATGTGACGTTGCAGTTTTAAAACTGTTTTAAACAAGAGCTGTCGCCGAATGGCAGCCAAATATACCCCCCGCTCATTGAACCTTGAATCAATATGGTAAGTGCAAATTTAAGTTGGTGAGGACACAATACAAGTATGGACACAATGATATAATCTTCNAGAAAGAACTTTTCACAAGGCTTTCAATATACTTTTCTAGCTCTTGTTAAATGCACCATTTTGCATTATTTTTTGAATTTACGAAAAGTAAGCCTTCTGAGTTGTTTAGTTTTAAATTTGTGATGACTATATCATAACATGTCTTTTAATATAGTTCCTGTTAGCCATAGCCTTGGACTGATATCATTAATCTGATGATCTAGATTCATTTGTTGTCAAAGGGAGATAACCAAAATTTAAATTATAAATTCCAGACAGTTTTTGGAGAGACTATGATAAGTAAAAATTTGAAGATCCAGCAGTAAGGGAATGGTCTGGTTAATTTTAAAGTCTTGACAGACAATACTTCCAACACATGTTTAGAAATTCTATGGTATACAGCAAGTGCAGCCCTGTAAAAAATTATATTGATATTGGGGTGTATCAGAGATATATCATTACAGAAGTCTTTTGTCATGAAATTATTACTTTAGTTTGACTATTATTTTATTTATATATAGCAATGCTTGATATTATTTATCTTATAATTGCATATATGAAGTTGATGACAGACAATATACACTTATTGTAAAGCCTATAATTATATTTTAAAAAGGAATTATGCACTTTTGATCAAAGGGAAATAACCAAAATACTACAATGTATTTATTAAGAATTTTGAGATGTTGAACTGTTCCTGTTGAAGATTGTATGTTATTATTATGAATGAATGTAATAAAATATTTTTGAAAAGTATATTTTGTTTTTCTTTAATGAAAACTACAAAACATTACTACTTAAGTGCAATATACATCGATCCATGGATATAACTAAGGAAAATGACTTCTTCCCCCATGACTCGGACAAGCACCTCTGTATTTGAACAGCTTAATTAGCTACATACTTATTGCACTTTTTAAAAAAATTATATTGTGCTCTAATCAGTACATGTAGAGCATTTGTTGAGAAAAAAAGAAAGGCTATAGATAAAAGTACAAGAGACAAATGACAGTTGATAAATTGATTTTTATAAGGCATTTACACCTTTTATGCATATGGTCAATGCCTACGAAAAAATACATAAAACTATAAACAAGAACGATATTAGGTTTATTTGCGCTTTGCGCCCTGTCCTCAGTGGTAAAGACTATTTTAGGAAGTTTTCCAGCAATCTTACTTATATGTTTCTGTAGACGCTTGGTATCCATGCAATAACTTATAGTCTGGTTGGTCAATCATTACAGTTTTAACGCAATGTTCCTTGAGAAAACAGGACGGCTGGTCCTTGCTTTGGTATTGTATTTTGTATAGAAATATTGACATTGTTTTCAAATAGTTTGATGTAAAGTACATCTATACTACAAAATGATTTTAAATACTTTGAAGCTATAGCAAAACCTCAGATGTATTGGTATGTTCTTATATCTGTCTTTTTAATTTCTGAAGGGTGATAATTCTATAGTTTACTTCTGTATTCAAAATTAAAACTGAATAGGTATTTTCAAAAGTATTATTCAATTTATTTTAAAAAAAAGAAAAAAACATAAGAAAATAAAGCAATACCAAAACTATCAACTAATATATATTTATTGTTATTCGTTTAGAGGTAAATTCTAGACCTTCAATTTAAAGAGCAATTTGAATATATCATTTTCCCAATGAATGAGAATGTTTAACAAATGTTGCAAGTAGTTTACTGTACATATTAAATCCAGGTTTGTAGATTTATAGCATTAGGTAAATTCTTTCCAACTAGGATTTGCAAATTTAATTTTTACAATAAATGTGGATCTATGAATTTATTCGATTCTGTAAACTACTGTAAACTCCAAATTCACAGTGATTTAATGATTATTTCAAGGAGTGTACATAAGTTTAATAGATGTGCAAGGATTTATAGAATAGTTATCATAAAGAATACCGATTTGTAAATTAGAACCATATTAGAGTAAATTCCAAAAGTTTTGTAATTTACTGGGCATTAAACTCCAAACTATAGTTTGAAAATTTATTTCATGCAGAAAATTAGAATGCAAACCTCAGATTGAAAATTTCCTGCAAAAAGTATATTCCAAGATTACTGTGATTTACAGTCAGTTATTAACAGTGAACTCCAAGATTACTTTGAAATAAATTCTATCAAATTTGAGATTTGTCAAGATTTACTTGTCCGTAAACTAGGTGAGAATGTGTGAACTTCCTGTACTCAGTAAACTATCAGTAAACTAACATCAAACTTGAGTTTTAAATTAAACTATCATGAATTTTTTAAAAACGGAAATTACAAATAGTTTACAACTAACTTGATTTCACATTAACTTAGGAATTTCGTGCAGTGTGAGATATTCCATATTGGTGTAGTTATCATCCCTATCATCTCGAGACTCCCATATTGGAACGAAACGAAGTCAAGGGCTAAATATGGGTGCGGGTCGATTGCTAGGCCGATATTGAAATGCCCATGATATGAATTGTATATGACATACGTAATATTACAATCAATGGACGGCGCAGTCAAATATATAGACAATATATGGTTAGTGTCTTTAAATATCAAAATGTATTTGTACAAGGCTAAGAAACAGGTTGAAATGCGAGCCTTTGGCGAGCATTTCAACCTGTTTCGTGCCGAGTACAAATACATTTGATATTTAAAGACACTAACAATATATTGTTTTTATCCTGCAATACCTAAAAAGTCTTTTTTTTTTTTAAATTATCACCAAAAAGGGATGTTTTCGGTGTTTTTCGTGTCGAATTTACTCTGGCAGATGAATATATTCTCAACCTGTTTCGTGCCGAGTACAAATACATTTGATATTTAAAGACACTAACCACATATTGTTTTTATCCTGCAATACCTAAAAAGTTTTTTTTCTTTAAATTATCACCAAAAAGGGATGTTTTCGGTGTTTTTCGTGTCGAATTTACTCTGGCTGATGAATATATTCTTACATGACGTAATATGTTGTAATTCATAAATATACAAGTGCGTAATATAATATATTCCAATGAAAGGACGTTGAATCAAATGATAATAATATTATAAGATTAACAATTTATTATAACAGATCAACATTTTAAACAAAGATGATGTATTTTAATTTATACATAAATGTCAAGTCAAGAGTGTAACATTATTATCAAACCGGAAGTTTACTGAGGGCGACTTGGCGGGTCACATATGTAAACATTTAGGTTCTGGACATGGAGATTCGCGCCGTAAAACATAGAGTTTATTCTGCTGCTCATGTTAGTTTTGGAACAAAAGCCGGGCTGAAGTTCACCGGCAGAAACAGTATGTGGGGCAGAGAATCCAAGTAAGGCTGTATTATTATCTCATGATGAAATTCGAGACTGAGAGGTGCTGACAGGTGCATGGTTTTGAGGTTGACTGACGGTGTTACTTAAGATATTTGAAATCTTTTTATGTTTATCTTCCGGCATACTACTGTAATTATTGACAGAGGAAAGCGACTTGTGTCCAGAAATTTGCATGATGTGTGTGTTTTGTATGTCATTTTTACTAAGTTTTTGAACTAAATATTATCTGGCGCTGTGGTTTGTAAGCCTTTTGTTTTCATCTAAACCGCCCTTTTCTTTCATTGTTTTCATAATACCTCCCAACTTTCGTCCCCCAACTTTTTGTGATATAAACCACTTATCATTTTGTGCATCGACAAGCGGTATTGTTCTAGGTGCTACATAAAAGGGAGCATAGGCCCTTTCATGCTATGTGGTCGCTTAGACGCATACAAGTCATATATAGCTAACGGATGTCTATCGCCCTCACATTCATACATTTTTGGTGATACTCCGCGTACATTATCAATATTTTCCCCTGTGCGCGTCTTTCTTTGTCGCTCATTCAGCTCTTAATATCTGGTTCCATCAGATGATGTATGTGCAGTTATAACACCCCATCTGAAATGAAAGATATTTGATTTTGTTAGTTGTAACATAAATTGAAACGATACAAACAGCAGCTGTAGGTACTGATTTAATGAATAATTACAGTCAATGACAGTGTATTTTCAAAGTTAGAAAAAAATAAACGCGACTCTTTATAAAGAAATTATTATTGTAATAAAAATCAATATTGTTTATTACAGTAATAATTACTTTTCAACAGTCGCATACATTTTTCGACTATGGTCATTATTTCTCACCTGCTCAAATTGGGCAGTAAATTTTATTATTTTGTTTGATTTATTGTAAATAGGTGTTATACATGTACTTGTTTAACAATTTTTACAAAATCTATTTTTATTTTAGGAACATAATCATGATAATGTACTGCTGCTTGAAGCTGAATGGTAGTGGAAATATAACATGAATTTTAACAGACATAAAAAAGGCTATTTGAAATACTGTGTCCAACAAAGCCTCAGTGTAAAATCAGGAATTCAAGTATATAGCAAAAGTTATACACTGCACGAAATTCCTAATTTAATGTAAAATTAAATTAGTTGTAAACTATTTGTAATTTCCGTATTTAAAAAATTCATGATAGTTTAATTTAAAATTCAATTTCAAGTTTGATGTTAGTTTACTGATAGTTTACTGAGTACAGGAAGTTCACACATTCACACCCAGTTTACTGACAAGTAAATCTTGACAAATCTCAAATTTGATGGAATTTATTTCAAAGTAATCTTGGAGTTCACTGTTAATAACTGAGTGTAAATCACAGTAATCTTGGAATATACTTTTTGCAGGAAATTTTCAATCTGAGGTTTGCATCTAATTTTCTGCATGAAATAAATTTTCAAACTATAGTTTTGAGTTCAATGTCCAGTAAATTACAAAACTTTTGGAATTTACTCTAATATGGTTCTAATTTACAAATTGGTATTCTTTATGATAACTATTCTATAACTCCTTGCACATCTATTAAACTTATGTACACTCCTTGAAATAATCATTAAATCACTGTGAATTTGGAGTTTACAGTAGTTTACAGAATCACATAAATTCATAGATCCACATTAATTGTAAAAATTAAATTTGCAAATCCTAGTTGGAAAGAATTTACCTAATGCGATAAATTTACAAACCTGGATTTAATATGTACAGATGTACAGTAAACTACTTGCAACATTTGTTAAACATTCTCATTTATTGGGAAAATGATATATTCAAATTGCTCTTTTAATTGAAGGTCTAGAATTTACCTCCAAACAAATAACAATAAATAT
>MJUU01009155.1:4185-14822 GCA_002080025.1 Modiolus philippinarum
GGGTTCTCTTCTTTATTATGCAAAGATTACACACCAAGACTTTTGAAAAAAATGGACTGAGAAACAAGTTTGTCTGGACAACCAGGTATTGAAAATTGCAATGAGAAATATGAATATGTACTGAGTATTTTATATACACTTAGAATTAAAAAATGCACTAAGAAATTAAAACATGCACTAAAGATCTTATTTCTTTTTGTGTATTTTTTTTTATTTTTCCAAAGCTAGTTCCAGTACATTAATTTGTGAAAGGATGTGGCTTTAACTGTACATTTGTTTTTGAAATTTACATAATATCAACACATAAAATTTGAAACATAATCTGATTATCTACCCTTAATTGCAGGACTCGAAGAAATCCTAGAAATATGTGATGTTGCGGGGGACATATAGCTTACAAACATGGGAGGGTAGATCTTAAGGAAACTTGTTTTTAATCCGTGGACGCGTTACATTACTGTATTGCTGAAGCGGCAAATTTTAGGTTGACATTGGTATATATGACATGTCATTCTTCGATTTTCATCAGTACATCATCTGCATTTTATAAAAAAAAATAACTGTGGCAATTTTCGTTGTCGATACATTCTTTGTAAGTTGTCCGTTGCCTGAAATTCAGGTGATCATAAAGGGGCCGTTGTATTGGATATTTTTCATAGCTTTGAATGAGGCTATTTATATATTCAGAACTGCAAAGAAATGTGTTAAACGAGAAAGGAAACCAATATATCGGACTGCAAGCATTGAAACAAACCATTCAACTGTGGTTTCTTCTTTTTATATGGTATAATACATTGTCATCACGCAGAGCCCTCGCTTGTTTTGCTTTTGTTAAACATAATCAAGTGTTGTATCACTAAAACATGTATTCCTTGAAGGACAAAAAGTTGTAAGACATTCCGTAAAAAGAAAATACATTACTATATTACTGTTCTTTTTGTTTATTTCCCTTCAAGAATTTACTCTATCCATCTTTTTCCTCCATTCTTTTCAAAAATGGTCCGTTGCTTGATCTGAAAGTCGCCGTTTCTCCCGAAAGGGTCCGTAACGACTAGCCACCGTGTTTTTGGTCTGCTTTGAAATTTTGGCAGTGAAAGGGTTAATCCGTCTGCGTTGTTCAGCACTCGTGACATTTTAATTTATATTCACGACGGTCAATTAGTTATACTATAAATCCAATGAAAGATGTTTTTAGAATTAACGTCCGCGAACTTAATTTGTCAAACTTCTATGTCAAAAAGGTGCATAACTCCAATAAAATTGGCCGATTAATCCGGCTAGGCAATATGGTCAACAATTCTGTAAAGTTTTGTTGAAATCCAATAAAAATTGCGGGAGAATTAGCGTCAACAAAGGTAACTTAGCAAAATTCTACATCAAAAGGGGCATGACTACATAAAAAAAATAGCCAATCAATCTAGCCAAACATATGCACAACTATCCATAAAGGTCAACAACAGTGAGAAGATTGGTTGAAATCAAATGAAAGATTTTGGAGAATTAGATTCCACAAACTTAATTTACCAAAATTCTATGCCCAAAGGGGCATAACCCGACAATAATTGGCCAATCAATCCGACCAGGCAATATGCAGAACTAGGTATGATGGTCAACAATATAATGTAAAGTTTGGTTGAAATCCGATGAAAGAATTAGGACGTCCAGTGCGTCCAGAAACTTTGTGACCGACGGACGGACGACAGACGCAAAAGACAAAAACAATATGCCCCCTCCCCCTGTAGAGGGGAGACATAAACATAAAGCGTGATCTTCTCAACTTTTTTTGCATCAATTGGAAGATTCCCTCATGTACATTTGTTCTATATCCTTGCCTTTTGACCGTTTTCACTTTCGTCAGTGATTGTAAGTTTTGAGATGCAGAGTAAAGAGAAAAGAAACTCAAAACCATGTTTACCGGGAATGTAACCCCAACGTACTATGAGATGTAGAAAAATCCCAAATACACGATGCGAAGTAGTGTTTCTAAAATGAGTATGCCAATCTCAGCTTACAATAAACAGTGGCATAGGAGATATTTTGTTTCCTTTTTTGTTTTTGTTTTTGTTTTTTGTTTGTTTTTATAGGGGGTGTTTTTGTTTCTTTGCTTTTGTTTTGATTTCCTTTTGTTCATTTTTCTCTTTTTGCATTTTGGACCGTATTTGTAAGTTTCAATGGAAAACTTCAAACCTTATTTTGTTTTTCAAAAGATTAACTATTTAACACTTACCGCTGCCAAAATACGCACCACCGACTGTAAAAAATAGAAATGAAACGATAACTAATGAGTGCAACACAAAAAGGGAATATTTTATTTTATACTGCAACCTCTCTATTTCCGCAAGTCAACTATATTGATTGTATACACATAAGTGATATACAGTCACTGACCGTATAAAGTCAACAATATGTTTCCCTAGACATTGTTCCATGACGTTGCAAGAAAGCATAAATTCATCTCCTATTCACCTTTTCTGTTATAAATCTGTTATAAAGAATGATTATAGTCCATTCCTGTTTACTGACATGTGCAACATGTGACAATGCTGCGCAACGAGGTGAGCTTATCAGGCTGTGACTGCTTTCTATGTTTTTCCTTTGGAAACAACGGGCCAAAATCAGCTAAGGACAGAGCTTTTCATAAGGGAGATACTCCTTAGTTTTCAACAAAATTTACAAAAATTTAGATATTGCAAGGTTCCAAATAGAATCGGCTTTCGGGTCAGTACCGAAGCACTGACTACTGGGCTGGTCAATACCATCAGTCAACCAGCAGAGGCATTGACCCAGTGGTAACCAATAACTAAATACCGAAGTTATTATATTTTTATAGAAAAAACTCTAGCCCCCCCCCCTTTTCAAGTTAAATGGTCGGTCCCTCAGCTGATTCTTCGTCTTAGAATGCTTCAAATCCTGTTTATTTCTATCTACTTACCATTTTCACAGAAATCTCCAACATAAGTAATTGAGACACCTTTTTTCATTTCAGTACTACATTCACACCTGAACGTACCATCCTCTTTGGTCTGACATTCTCCATTGTTGCGACACGGCGATGATAAACATGGATCTAAAAAACACAGTGCAATGACCTTCAGTATGTAATTCAGAAATTTGCCCTGTATTGGCCCTTGATTGGAATAAACAGATTCTTCTTCGTAATAAAGAAGAGAAAGTGACACCGACCTCTCTTGTGATCTTTTATTATAAGGAAGATGTTTATATGTATCATATCATTGGACGCATCTTAAGACTAGAGGCTGTATCGCTCACCTGGTGACTGGTTTTATTCATTGTCACTAAGAGACCACCCATTCATAACCAAACTTGGTTCCAATTGGCTCAGTAGGTCAGAGAAGAAGACATTCGAATGCATTTCCCATAAGGTCCCTATATTAAACTATGTTCCATGCTGGCGGCCATCTTGGATGAGGTACGAACGTCAAAATCACAAACTTTGAAGGGGACAAGACAAGGACTATTGTGACCAAGTTTGGTTGAATTTGGCGTGGTAGTTTCAGAGGAGAAAATCTTTGGATGCATTTCCCATAGGGTCCCTATGTTAAACTATGTTCTCTGCTGGCAGCCACCTTTAAGAAGGTATGAACATAAAAATCACAAACTTTCAAGGGGACCACCTAAAGACTATTGTGATCAAGTTTGGTTCCAATTGGCTCAGTAGTTTCAGAGAAGAAGATCTTTGAATACATTTCCAATATGGTCCTATGTTAAACTACCCCCGGTATGTCCTGTGCTGACGACCATCTTGGATGAGGTACGAACATAAAAATCACAAACTTTAAAGGGGACCAGCCAAGGACAATTGTATCCAGGTTTGGTTCCTATTGGCTTATAGTGGTTTCAGGAGAAAAGATCTTTGAATGTATTTTCCATAGGGTCCCTATGTTAAACTATGTTCCCCGCTGGCGGCCATCTTGGATGAGGTACAACCACAAAAATCACAAACTTTAAAGGGGACCACCTGAGGACTATTGTGACAAAATTTGGTCCCCATTGGTTCAATTGTTTCAGAGGAGAAGATCTTTGAATGCATTTCCTATGGGGTCCTATGTTAAGCTATGTTCCCTAGTGGCGGCCTTCTTGGATGAGATGCTAATCTGCTGGACATGGGTAGAAATTGTAGTCCTGGAAAAGCTCAACACTTTTGTAATTTACATCTAACCTCCATCTCAAACAGTTTTTTGAAATAAAAGTAAAAATGTTAAAAAATCGTGAAAATTCAAAGAAAAAGGGGCCTTAACTCCTATGTGGATCGTCAGATTTTCTTCAAAATTGCAGGAAATGTGGATCTTACTATGCTGACCATTTTTGTATTTTAAACCTTACTTCTATCTTCTACCATTTTCAATATATAAGACTAAAAGTAGCAAAAAAAAAACCCGAAAATTTTACAGAAAAGGGGCAATAACTCCCAGATGGTTTATCGGATATTCTTCAAAATTGCAGGGCGGATAGATCTCATCATGCTGACCATTTTTACCGCGTCAAATTTTTTATATCTGTAACGGTTTCCGAGTAATTTGCAAAAAACGGCAATTTACCCCATGTTCTATTTTTAGTAACAGCGGCCATGTTGTTTGGTCTGCGAACATAGAAATCACAAACTTGAAAGAGCATACCCTGGTGATGATTCAGGCCAAGTTTGGTTAGTATTGGCCCAGCGTTTCAGAGGAGAAGATCTTTGAATAAAAGTTTGGCCAGGTGAGCTAATAAAAGCGATTAAACAAAACACACAATAACAGAATACAACGAGCGAGTGCAGCATAATACGACCGCCGCATGTTTACCTCACAAATTTGAAAAAAGTAATTTAAAATGTGAACATAGAAAAGGACTACATAAAAACAAAGTGGACACACAAAGGAGCTTGACAAAGTAATGAGAATGAATGAAGAGATCGGTCGGTAATCCTTGTACCAAGTTAGTTAACGTATATATGGTTAAAGTGGAAATAATTTTAATTCGCTTATAAATAACCTTTTTTGCTCACCTGGCTATAGCCAGGGTGAGCTTTTGTCATCACTTTTCGTCCTTCGTCCATCCGTCGGCCGTCCGGCGTAGATCTTCTCCTCTGAAAGTACTGAGCGAATTGGAACCAAACTTGGCCACAATAGTCCTTAGATGGTCCCCTGCAAAAAAAGTTGTTTTTTTTTAAGTCAGGGCTATATCCAAGATGGCAGTAAGCGGGAAACATGGTCGTATGGGAAACGACATTCAAAGATCTTCTCGGAAACTAATGTGCCAATTGGAAACTTGGCCGCAATAGTCTCTAGGTGGTCCTCTGCAAAAAAAGTTGTTTTTCAGGTTAAGGCTATATCAGAGATGGACGCAAGCGGGGAACATAGTTTAAACATTAGATCCTATTGGAAAAGAATTTTAAAGATCTCCTCTGAAACTGCAAAGCCAATGGAACTTGGCCAAAATGATCTTTAGGTGGTCCCCTGCAAAAAAGCTGTTTTTCAGATCTGCGCTAAATACAAGCGGGGATTATAGTTTTATCATTGGACCCTTTGGGAAAAGACATTCAAAGACCTTCTCCTCAGAAACTACTGAGCCAATTGAAACAAGACTTGGTCCAAATAGTTAGTAGGTTGTCACCTACAAAACAGTTGTTTTTCAGGTTCACACTTTATCCAAGATGGCTGCCAGCAGGTAACATAGTTTTAACATTGGACCTTATGGGAAACACTAACGGAGATCTCTCCCCTGAAACTACTAGGCATATTGGCACTATAGTTTAACTATGAGCATTTTAATATTAACTGTCTATATTAGTCAAGGGCCAGGTGAGCGATACAGGCTCTTGAGAGCCTCTAGTTTGATATTGAAATTAATATTATTTCCACTTTGACCATATATAACCAACTAGGTAAAAGGAGATAATCGACCGATGTTCCTTATTAGCTGGACCCAAACTAGAACAAATAAACAATTAGCCCTCTGGATCCGTTATAGCTCGGGAATGTTAATAGCTACATATTGCACAATTGCAATTTTTGTCCTCTTTAGAACCTTAGAGCTAGGAAACGGTAAGAGTATGACAAATCGATCAACATACCATTTAAAACTTGAATAAGCAAGAATGCGAAGAAGCAAATCTTGCGAGAAAAAATTAACATATTTTGAAAAAAACTTCTTTTGACCCTTTTGACCCCTTACAGCTCTAAAATGTAAGAATCACGTCAAATCTGTTGTCATACTTTGAAAAGCTTGCAACAAGAAAATCAATAAAGGGCTACGCTGAGCGCAGCATGATGCGACCTCAGCATGAGCCGACCACTGAAATTTGCACAAGTGTAAGTTCAAGCGAAAGTGGATACAGTAAAAACCTTGACAGAATAATTAGATGGACACAATATAGAACTGGACATAGTAATAAGCTAGACACAAACTAGGGAAAATGAAAAAAAAAACAACAACACTTCAATCCCTTACAGCTTGGATTAAGTCAGGACAACGGGAACTCTGTAGGCTCATAATTGAAGCTTACATTAATAGGAATCCAAAACAAAAATCCCGCTTGAATCCGATGTAAAGTAAAAACTTTAGGTAATTTGGACATTTTGCAAAAATGACACCGTCGGGACCTTACAGCGCGGAAACCATAAAAGCTTAGCCAAATCTGATGGCATACTACTGACAGCTTATGAATTCAAAGAAACAAACTCCGACAAAAATTCGATAAGAATAAAGAATTTTGCATATTTTAAAACTTGAAATTTCGGCCCCTTGGCCCTTTGAGTTCGGAGACGGTAAAAGAAACGCTAATTCTAATGACATACTACTGAAAGCTAAAAACAAGAGGAATCCGAGGAAAACAAAATCCCATCGAAATCATATTAAAAATAAAATTTTAGATAATTGAAATTTTGGCCGCCTTAGGCTCTTCATAGCTCAAAAAGGAAACCAATTATCAAAAATTTGATGGTTGAACACTATTGCAAAAAAAAAACAAACAAAAAAACAAACTGCATCAAAATTGGATTTAAAATAAAAAAGTTAAAATTTTTAGATTTGACCTTTTTTTGGTCCCCAATTATCTCATGAATGGTACAGGAAACGTGAAAACCGTTGCCCACTACTGATTGGAAATTTCCACAGGAATACAGTGAAAAAAAT
Organism: Modiolus philippinarum; assembly: GCA_002080025.1. Lineage (NCBI taxonomy): Eukaryota > Metazoa > Mollusca > Bivalvia > Mytilida > Modiolidae > Modiolus > Modiolus philippinarum. The sequence continues at coordinate 11,323 of MJUU01009155.1, forward strand.
CCCATCAAAATCTGATACATAATAAATATTCTACAGCCAAATCTATGGAAAAAACCAAATTTGCTTCTTTTTTAAAAAAACTGAACGGGTCAAAATAATCAAAACTAAACCAACGGTTTTTGCCAAGGAACATCGTGTTTTAATTTCATAAGGATTGACTTACTTGAAATAAAGTTATTGACAAAAAACAAAAGTGTCTACAAACAACGACAACGACGAAGACGACGACCAGAGAACAATAGCTTATACGACCTAAATTTTGCGGTCGCATAAAAATCCAATCGAATTCCAATTAAAAATCTAAATTTTACGTACTAAAAATTGCAATTTCTGCCAATTTGATTCATTATAACTCGGAAACGATAAGAGCTATGCCAAATCAGTTGGCGTACGCCCGAAAGCCAACAACAATAGAAATCCAAGGGAATAGACGAAAAATAAAGGTTTAGATATTTTGAAGTGAAATACATATAGATTACACCACAAGATCCCGTTCATTACCATATTTTATCCACTAGAGATAGTTAAATTTTAAAATTTTAATTGCGAGGCTTGCCGAGCATTTTAAAATTTTTAAATTTAACTATCGAGAGTGGATAAAATATGGTAATAAACGGGATAAAGTGGTGTAATCTTTTTTTCTAATGATCAATGATAAACACCAAGAATTGAATTCTGAATAAATTTGGCGGGAAATAGCACGGGGCTTTATTCAACATACGTTGAATAAAGAAAATTTATCTAACGGGTCAAAACCGGTTTAAACTTGACATATCATTAGAGAAACATTTTTATTAGATTAAACCTATGAAAAGATTTGTAAACTGCAGTTGTTGTATAAGGACTTAATTGTCAATTTTGACCAAAGGAACACCGCATAAAGAGAACAAGGTAACTCTGAATACAAGACTTAAATCGGCAAACCGAAACTCCTGCAAACTCTGTTACAAAGCACAATTTGGTATTCTACGACATGAAAGTGTATCACAACCATTACAAACACCAAATATTGATTGTATACGAGATTGATTGAGGTTGCTGTGGTCGACTTCCGATTCATTTTCATATATGTCGCACGATCCGTTTAGGTTTAAATCACTTTCCTCTCTCTAGTCTCTCTAGTCTTCCTTGGCCTCTATGTCCTAACATTCGAGGGCACGTTATGTCATGGAGTCAATGACTTCTTGGTCCTTGTCTCGACTGGCAAGTTTCTTGTTTACCAGCAAACATTCGTTCGGTCTTTTCGTGACCTCTTCGAATGTTTGCATGATTCATCTGTCGACGTAGCGTTGCAACGGACTGACAATTGACGTGAGTGTCAAACAGAATTGTGTTGTGACAATTTCTCCTTCGTGTCGGACCCTTTTTTCAAATACAGATCCTGATTGATGGCCACCACAGGCAGGTTCCAATGATGTAATCCTTCCGTAAACCATACGTTGATGCGAAGATCTTAAACTGAGGTCGACATTAGGTCGTCCAAAACTAGCAAGTGTCTTATACGTTTATAAAAGTAATGACTGATGTCCAAATTTATTATGATTCCTCGAATAAATTCAACTCTGGTTTCCACCGTATTTCAAATATCGTTGTAGGAGATGCCATCGAAGGTACAGCTGAAGAATTCTCTCAGACACGAGATCGCATTTCACGCAGACATTTCATTAACAAAATACCTCCTGCCACACGACGCGTGTCCTGACAGGATCATGACGGTGACGGGTGTCAAAAGGAAACCATCTTTCTTCTGTTGTGGTGGTTGTGTTTTAGGAGTTGCAAAGGGGGGGATACACTCTACTACTATGCTTATTCCTTTGATTCCTTGTCAAAGGGTCTATCCTGAAAACACTCGATGGCAGAAGTTAAACTTTCCATTTTTATTTCTATGATGACTGCATGCCTCTTATTACTTTTTTCATAAAGTGCAGCAAACAAAACACTTGTACGTCCTTGAATCGACAAACCCGGAGAAGTTCGTCATTAAATGTAAGTTAAGGCATCAACAGTTTACCTTGACCTCGTCGAATGATAAATGGGCCTCACAAAACGATCTTTTACATCTCTTCGTTCCTGATTGGTACCGTATGAAGAAGTAGCTGGTAAGTATCTCTGTCTAACGATATTTCTCTTCTAAAACAATCTTCTGCCTCAAAATCCATCAGCGTATCGCCAGTTTCACTTTTGTGAGTCTGCCTCCCTCCTATGACTAGTGAATGACATTCTCAGCGGAATGGAACATCAAGAGGTTACCGCGTTAATTGATCTTGATTTAAGTGCATCATTACCGTCGATCACAGCATTCTATTAAATGTTCTTAAACGCCGGTATGGAGTCTGCGGATCGACTCTTCAATGGGTAGATTCCTAATTGAAACCTCGCAGTTGTCGAGTAACAGTCAATTCAGCCGTTTCATCGGAACGTGAATTTGACTGTAGTGTTCCACATGAACGTTGTCTTGGGCCTTGGTTATACCTGACATATTCAGTGACAATATTGTAATAGTGCCCCAATCATTAACTGTGTACAGTTTTGCTGACGATCATACCATGAACAAGCGTTTCAAACTGACGCCTGTAGATGAAGCTATTACCATGCATGAAGTATGTACAATTGACATTAATAGTTGGATGAATAATAATAAACTAAAGATGAACAATCCTAAGACCGAATTCATTCATTTCGGTAGCTGGTCAAACTTTGAAAGTGTTCAACAACGGAAATTGCTATTTATGTGGAGACACTATTAAGTCGGAAAATTGTATAAGATATGTTGGTGCTTTTTTGGATGACACTTTAAATTTTAAAGAGCATATCAAAAGAAAATGTAGAACAGCTATGGTTAAATTTTTCGGAAGCCGGTCAATTTTATATGGCATTTCTCAAAATTAAATGTATAAACTTCAACGCATTCAAAACATGTGCTCAAAACTTGTGTTTAATCGCACAAAGCATGAGAGTTCCAAACAAGCTTTATATGATTTACATTGGCTTCCGATAAAAGCTCGTATCAGTTTTAAGATATTTCATATGCATAATTGTAGGTTGTTATGTTAGTCCTTTAAAAAACAAACCATTTTAAGACAGGAGTTTTTATACTACATGGTATTGGTACGAAATTATGGAATGAATTACCAGTTAGCATCAGATATTCTAAATCAGTTAATATTTAACTAGCAAATTAAAGACTCTGTATTTTGAAAATAATCATTCACTATTCCGAGCTCTTAAACAATGTATATACTTAGTATATGTGCGTAGAAAAAAATGCGTTTAATCAAGTAATAATGTTTCAAAGTTTCAAAGTTCCACACTGATGACCCCCTTATTGCCAGGGTTTCAAAACCTTCACGAACATTATATCTAATGAAACACATTCCAAAGTTTTGTCCAAATCGTACGATTATGGTAAGTTGATACTAAATTCTCCGCCACGGTTCTCAAGCGAAACACTGCTATTGACGAATAAAGAAAACTCTTCACCTCTTCAATGACTGTGTCAG
>MJUU01009155.1:14891-26409 GCA_002080025.1 Modiolus philippinarum
GTGAGTATCAGGTTTGCAGTGGGTGTGGTGTTGGTCATTTTGGTTGGTAGTAGGGGAATGTCGTTTACACCAACAACGGCGACCGTAAAGGAACGTACTGAATGGTCTTTCATTTTCCTTCAGAGGATCTGCCGAATTTTTTTATTCGTTGGGAATTGCATCGGAAATGTATCATGTCTACCTCTGTAGATCGTCGATGCAACCCAGTACATATCCAACAGAGTCTGATCGTAAGAAATCAACCCAAAGGTGAAGACAATATAGCCTGTACTGTGTTTCTAGAAACATGAATTTCATTATAGGCCATATGTAGACGAATTCTCTGCTCGAGACCCTGAGGAGATCAGAGGAAATTGTAATAATAATAATGAAAATAAAAAAACAAAATTGTACCATATTTACTAATCCTAATTACTTTTGTTGGTCATTATTTGTTGGGCAATGATCTTCCAGGAAGAATTTGGATTTTCTCAATACACATATTCTTTGTTGTTGTTTTTTTTAATTAGACTTCCATACTACATACAGTGTCATTCTCTCTCACACAGTGTTTCAGTTACAAAACACCCTGGCCTGACATGAGGGAAAACATCGACAATTGCCGGTTAAATGCCTGGTGTTTACACTGACATCTATGATCTTCCAATATATATCTTTTCAATCAACTACAGGAAGTTTGCTGTTGTTTACACTGACATTTGCTGGTGTTTACTGTGTGAAATATGTCAGACCTGAGTGTTTTGTAACTGAAACACTCTATTCAACAGTATAAGTATAGAAATACAAAAACTTTTATAGTGAATGATTCCAGTTGTTAAATAGAATGAAAGATAAATATAAGCTAACAGTTCCTCTTGTGGTAACGATAATGTCTTGCAAAATGTGACATGTCAAATTGCAACTTAGTTGAACAGAGGTTTTCAGTACATTTCGCAAATGCAATTCTTACACCGAAAGAAAACAACATTTTACGTAAAGTGGAAATTGCGGTTTTTCAAAGACTTTTAAATCTCAATCGCTCTTATTGTAATTAGATAATGAAGACATATATTTGAATATTAAAATCAAAATAAATATGAATTTTGCAGGTATAGGTGTTAATTTTGATAAAGTCGGATTATAGGACATTTTGTTTTTGATAGGGACTTTACAGTATTAGTGAGCTCGCCCTAGACTAAAACAAAATGTTCAATATTTCCTCAGTGATCAAAAAGATAAATTGAACTATATAATAAATTAATATAAGCCGAAATTTCTATTATAGCATGGTTAATATATTTTTAATTACACTAATTTATATACAATTTTCATTCAAGGTATGGTATTACTAAAGCATAGCAACGCAAATTTGACGACTTCATAGTGAACTGATTGTTTCGTTGTAATGTCCAATACGGTGACACTGAGATTAACAGTGCCTAAAGATCACAGGAAATCAATACAAATTATCGATAAAGTTAAATAATCCTATGTGTAGATATATAAAGTAATCAAAGTACGCAGGTACTGAGTCAATTAACGTCGACTGAAATTAATGAGCAAATTACTCCGACAAAAGTGTGTTTGTTTTTAGTTTGGAGACTATGGTTATTAGAATTACAACTGTGATATATTTCTCTGTAAATATATATTGAATTCATAAATGAAATCATCTTTTTCAACAAAACTCTGGAACCATATTCAAAAATATGTCACGAAACTACATCGATGTGTGGGTCTCAAAATCTTTCATTTTTGGCTCCAAAGCTAGCCCTCGAGGGTCACTTGTATACTTTATTGATAGGGTTGCTGCTGGTGTTCCAAGAGCCCTATCTTCATGACCTTATATTATTGTGATATCAAAGAACATACATATTCATTTATTTTCCACTGTCAAAAGGTCACCCTTTTCCATCAGCTAAATTAAATTAGAAATGATCGGAAATTATGATCAGTTAAATGCACAGTTAAATCCCCGCTAGGCAAATCCGATCGGTTTTCTTTCTCAAATCTTATAATAATTATATAATAAACATATCGTCTTTGATGACTGACATACATTTGTACATGATCAGCAGCTGTGTAAAATGTTGGAGTCTTATCATATAATTAGTAATGTAATTATAATTGACCTTATCATATATTTATTATCATTTTATAAACCATTTATAGTGTACCCCGTTATTGTTAGAGATGTTTTGTAATTACTCTCCTTGTTAACAATATATAACCCTTTTTCATCATTTTCACAATCACAGTTTGTTGAAAATAAATAAAATACCGACATGACGATTACAAACACGGAGCTCAAGACATTACCATTCGTTCATGTTTCGAAGGTCATAGGTCACACATGTATCGAGTGAAATACACGTCACAGATGAACGATTACCTAGCAAATAATAAGATAGATTCGGTAATATTATTTAAATAGTACACATGTATCATTGATGAAATTCATTGATCTTACTTAACCATTTTTGACCCATCGATCTAAGAGGCCGATTCTACATAAATATTTGTCCTATCGGCGAATTATATTGCGTATGAATTTCATATAAAGCGTAAGAAATGCGCAACGAGGTTTTTTTCCTTTTTATGTGACTTCTAAGTCAATCTCGAGCTGCGCGCGCAGCTCGTTAATTGACAAAAATATATTTAAACCTCATAACCCATTCAACTCGTGCAACTATGAACTTCTTACGAAGTGAGACCGAGTTAATAGTTAATAAATGAGCTTTGTTGATAGATCTTACCTGGTGTTTTTGTTGTTGTGGTTATGATATATTTGGGACAGTCATCTGTATCATTGGCTTCTTTGTAAATACCTAGCATGAGAAAGGCACTAAATTATTATGACAAGCTTTAACTACAATAGTATTAAAGTTTTATTAAATAATGATAATTAAAAATAAAGATAAGAACAGCTTTAACTTAAAAGCTAAAGTAGAGACAATGCGTAAGAGTGTATATGCCTTCAGCATTGTTTTCGATGTAATATGAATTCTTATAGTTCAACAGGTGGAAATTTCTTGTTCTTTCAATAATTAAATACAGAAGTTCATGTCAATTTAATTTTTGCAGAAAACCATTTACAAGGCTTACCTCTCTTCCATTAATACTAAATCAAAAATTTTAGAAGACCAAAAAGTCAGTCAATATAATCTGAATGAAAGGAAGAACACCTAATATCTATGTTCATTTTTAAGAAAACAACACCAAAACTGCAGGTCAGGTAAGTTCTACAGATAAACTTTTCAACAACTTATGTTTTGCAGAAAATAAATCCTTTGGAAAGCCTCATTTAAAGTAAGTGAGAACCGAACCGTCAATCCAAAAACGAATAATCCAAGGACAATGGCAACATCGGACGACACATAAGTTGCCGAAATGGTCATATGCAGAAACTAAATTTACTGTAACCTTGGTATTTTGTTATTAAACCACCTGACAGAGGTGATGGAAAAGACAATTATATTTAAATCTTTTGCAAGAGGTTAGTCTCAGTGAGTGTTATTGAGAAGCCTTTTGGCCCCTTTTTAGTAACCATATTCAGACCACTACATCAAACTAAAAGTGGAAACGAAAAGAGATGCTGAGAGTGATAAATTCCCTCATCATACGGGATTAGATGGCTTGCTAAAAAGGGTACGTAAAATACTTCCCACCATGAAACGGGAAAGTTCTAAAAATGATATTTTTTTAAATCATTTAATTTTGTTTTGATTTGTGGAATTAAAAAAAGTCTTTAATTTTTCAAAACAATACTTAAAATACAATAAATACCAAAGCTGCATAGAAAACGGTAAATTTCGTTATGTTGTACACGTATTTCAAGGAGTAACCTCTATTATCAGCAGCATTTGAATCAAATGATATGGAAAGCCATAATCCAAAAGTAGTAAAAAAATTGAAGTGCTCATTACCAAAAGATATCACACAGGACCAAGGACATCCACCGAATTGCCATACACGGAATGAAGCCTTAGTATTTTAAAGGGGATTAGAATTTTGATAAAACAGTATTTCTATAAAACGCAAGGTAATTTTCATGTCAGCAAGCCTGACTATTGGACTGGTGAATACCCTCGGGGACCTCTGGTCCACCAGCAGTGGCATCGGCCCAATGGTTTCAATTTACAGTAAATACCAAAGTTGCAAAGTAAACATTTAATTTCGTTATGCTGTACACGTGTTTGAAGGAGTAACCTCTCATCAGCAGCATTAAAATCAAACAATATAGAAAGCCATAATCCAAAACTAGTAAAAAAAAGAAGTACTTTTTACTAAAAATATCAAAATATTATAAACTCTACAATATGCACGACTAATCTATTAGACAAACAATAAATATATATCTAACATCAAACTTACAATTGTTTTCATCTGTATCGCAGTCTGGAAAATCATCACATACCCATTCTTTGTCAATGCATGCACCGTTGCCACATTCCCATTCGTGTCGCTCAGTACAGTTGCCTAATGGTTACAGAAAACACACTTTTGATAATTCACAACTACTATTTGCCTTTTTTGATAATGAACAACAAGACTTATGTTGGATTTTTCTTCTATTTTCTTCAAATTTCTTCAAGAAAAGTATGCATTCTTTTTACTGTGTACTTTTTGATTTTGCATTTTGTGACATGATTTCGGGTGAATCCTTAAATATATATATATATATCCAATATAGTTACTATAAAATATAAAATGAGATGCGCCTGATGAAATAACAAGATACCGAGATTTACTGTAAACTTAGTTTCTGCATATTTGCATTTCTCTTTATTGCAGATGAAATAAAAAAAGATTGGAAAAATAGAACAAAAAGTTAACAGGAAACACCTACAATGGCACTACATGCCACTATGCAAAAAAAAACGACAATAAAAAGCAAAAGACAAACGTAAACAACGATAGGAACTCGGAACTTGGTACCGGCACTAGCAAAAACCAGCAGTAGGATTAAACCAGTTTATGGGTACCAAAACCTTCGCTTTCTCTGTTCCATTTCCCTAAGGTATACAAACATACGAATAAAACCCAAAACAGGTAGACTGCTAACTCCATGACCACAATCTTGAAAAGGAAAGGAAACAAAACGTAATGTTTAAACGGAGTCCATATATCGAAATAAGCGTAAAATCTGATGGAGAACAAATAACCAATTGGATCTCAATAGAAAAGCCAAAATCAGGTAAGGACAAAGCTATGCACGAGGGATTCTAAATCAATGACGTCCGAACTCTTGTTCATTCTTGCTTATTTGTGAGTTACGGCGAGTTACAGCACAAAGATGTATGTTTATTTCGTTTCATAAGATATCAACACTGCCACATAACATAATAAGTTAGGGTTCCATAAATTATAATTTTTGAAACTTTATGTCAGTTCAATTCAGACGAGATCGCGAAAATAGAAAAAAACAATCATAAAAAAATATTTTGACAACAAATAACCTGAAAGATCTTAAAGTATAAAGACATGACATAATCGCATTATTAGATCACTCACTTAATCTTAGACATTTAAAGGCTAAATTTCCTGTCCCTATCCTTTTCTCAGTTATAAGTTGCAATCAAATCTCATTGCCCAAATTGTACCTTCCTCCTTTACATTTTTTCTTTTACCTATAATTCTTTGAGTCTAAAACAACGGCAGTAGAATACCGAAGGAACAAGGCAAGCGATGACCACAAAAAATCGAAGTCCAAAGACATGGAAAAAACGGCAACAGAGAAAAACAAAGACAAAACATGGACGTGAGACAGCTACAATGCACAAAAATAAAATATGACATTAAAAACTAAGGCACTCATAGTGTGAACTCCCATGAAAACCGGGAGTGACATCAGGTGCTCCGGAAGGGTAAGCACCCGTCACACTATCAGTGAGTCAATCCAGGGTTGAGTCAAATCCGGTTATGTCAAATTCGTGAAGACGTGAAATCTAGCTGAAAATGTCCGTTTTCATTTGTGACACAGACACATCGTATCTGTCAATTATGTCATGGTGACAGCCATAGAATTTCTGAAGGAATTATAACAAAGGCTCAACAAATCCCTGACTAGGCAGCTTTTGGGACAGTGTTTTTGCTCTATTAAAAAAATCACTATATAGACTACATGCTCGACAGTAACGAATCAACTGTGAAATGTACACTCCATAGGCTGGAGAGGTAGGTATATTGCTACTCATAAAGGGAAAGTTAACAATTGGGAAGTTAAAATCATCACGTTTGTTTTATAGCTTAGATTTCAAACGTCCATCTTCGTCAATGAATATAAAAGATCTAAGTACGTAGCTGAGGTAGGTGTATCAGTAGTCTCTTTAATTTCAAGCTCATTGGGATGGATCTGGTTAAAATATTCATTGAATTTTGGATTATTAAGAGAAAGTACATCGTCTATGTAGCGGAAATTAAAGGACTGTGCTAAATGTTTTCGTTTTTTCTGTGTTAGCCCTTGTAAAAACTTTACACGAAAAGAAAGAGATCAGCTAAAAGTGGTGCACAGTTAGTTCCTATGAGAATCCCGATTGGGTGTTGAAAAACGCGGCCTCCAAAATCGACAAAAATGTTATCTATTAAAACTTCCAACATCTTGATTACGTCATTCTCCGTGTACTTCTTTTTTCTTGTTTGACTCAGTGTGGTTCTTTACAAAATATGTTTTGTCCTTCCCTACTACTAAATAAGCGCATCTGCGTTCTCCGTTTTTAGTGCAGAAACATTGATATATCAAATCCGAATTTACTATTTTCAATATATTGTGTGGCAGGGTAGTATAAAGAGTAGAAAAATCAAAAGTTTGTATACTGTGGCAATGGGTAAGACTGCTAGAGGATAGTTGTTCAAGGTGTTCTTTAGAATTTTTCAGAATCCACATCTGATTGACGCCGCTCGTGGAGTAGACTTTATCACAGTAACTTTTCAGGCCATCTCTGACTGCGGTCAATAAAGTAGAAAAGAGCTTAGAAAGTGGCTTAGTGGCGCATCTGGAAGACCCCGCAATGAATCTCTGTTTGTATGGATTCTTATGAAGTTTAGGGATCCAGTAGATGTAGGGGAGCTGATTGTTTCCATTATCCGTTTTGATGCCAAAGGATGCTAAAACAGAGTTGTGATTTTCAATAATCTCCTCCCTTGGTAGTGTAGTGGGAGTATAAGTTGGGTTTCCTGATAAACTACCTATTCCCATCTCCTTAACCAGATAGTCAAAATAGTGTTTCTTACACACAAACAGTATTTTGTTAGAGTCTTTGTCTGCAGGGACAATGACATAATTTTTGTGGAGGTTCTCAAAAGTTTTTCTAACAAGAGGATCTTCAAATACACTGGGATTTCTAGATTCCATTGATGTTTTCAAACGCCGAATACGATTCACAATTAGCGACTTAATAGACCTGATCCACTCGGACAGCATCTCGATATCTTCTTTCTCCTTCTTTGCCCACTTGCTCGCATAGTCCTCACTTGCATCCATCAAAATTTTGAAGTTGTACTTCCAGTTGATATGCTGTAAATCAACCGCGGCATTTGAAAATATCCATTTAGGCATTTTCTGCAGACAATCAAGTTTATTAAATCTCGCTTTATAATTATTTTATTTCGGCTATGTTTATGTCTACATAGCTACTGGGTGAACTATTAGTCCCCAAAAGTATTATCAATCGAGTAGTCCAGTACTTTTATGCCGTCTCGAAAATCGATTTTTCGAAAAGTTACATAAAGTTAAGTCTATAAATTTCAAGATTAAAATATTGATTATCTTCCCTCGTTCAAAGTCGATGATATCTTTAAGTCCTTAAGTTTATGTGTTCCCCGTCAGATCAAGAAATGGCTTTGATTTGATTTTTTGGAGGTCTTTCAAATGTTTGATTTTTACATGCACTGGAGAGACACGGCAACATCTGCAGAAGCTTTAACGATTTTTACCTGCATTGGGGAGACACGCATAAGTACATAAGTGTTAACTTACTATGAAAGAAACGAACTTATATAATTGTTTCCATGAATTGCTGATACTTTTTTTAAATATTTTACGAAAGGTCAATGAACATCAGACCAGAACACATATGTTAATACCAATTGCAATAGTTTTAATGAGATGTATAGCCATTCAGAAATTAATTCCTCATCAGCAGCACTAGAACCCAACCACAGGAACCAATTTCAAAAAATTGTTAAAAATGCATAAAACCAAACGAAATCCAAATAATTAGTAAAATCAAATAGAGCAAAGGACAAAACTATGTTGGAGGGAGTTAAACCTTAGGTTTTAGAATTTTCATGAATTTAGATAATAGTTATAAACAAAGTGTACACATGAGATATAATCTCATGTACAAGTATACCACATCTAAGAAAAATAAAGAGTATACATCTCAAACATGGGGAATTGTTTTTCAAACTCCACACTGCATTAAAAGTTAAACTCCTGTATTAAATATTTTACGAAAGGATATTGAGTAAATGAACATCAGACCAAACACATATGTTAACTCCAACTGCAATAATTTTAATGAGCTGTATGGCCATTTCAGAATTAATTCCTCATCAGCAGCACTAGAACTCAAACACAGGAAATCCACAATTTCAAAAAAAAATGCTTGAAATGCATAAAACCAAACGAAATCCGGATAATCAGTCAAATCAAATAGCTACGATGGAGGGAGTTAAATCAATATCTTAGTCAATTATCCAAGAGATAACACTGATTTTGAGTGTTTTGCACCTGTTACTGCATCTTTTACAAAAACAGTTATCTCCTTCATGCATAGCTCTGTCCTTAGCTGAATTTTGGCTTTTCTATTTAGATCAGTTTAGTTATTTGTTCCCTATCAGCTTTTACACGTGTTTCGGTTAATAGACTTCAAAATGTTTTGATCTGATGAGACGTAAGTTGTCGAAATGCGCATATGCAGAACATAAATTAACGGCAACTTCGGTATTTTGTTATTTATCTACTATGTTTTATGCACTTAATTGTGATCAATTATATTATCTTTATATGTAATTTTACAGTATTTCATAGCTATAAAAATTCAAACTGATACTAACATATTTCGTCACTCCCATCTTTGCAGTCTTTCTCTGCGTCACAGGTCCATGAAAAGTCGATACATACTCCATCACCACAGTCAAACTGCGACCTTGCAAGGCAGTTACCTGTTTTTGTATTATTTACGGCCGTTAAAACATGTCTAGTAATGCGATTTACTGTAAGTACTTTAATTGATTAAGTGAAGGATATGGAGTAAATGAACATGAGCCAAAGTCTCTACAAATACATGGTAAAAAGGCAAAGGAATAACGCTTTTATTGTTGTTCTTCATCTTGAAGTCACCATGAGATCTTCAACAATGCGCTTAGCTCATACCTCATAGTAAGTTCAAGACGGCCTATAGCAAGTCTGTTTCACTTATGTTTCTTCTTATTATAGTATTTATTTCTCTAATGTTTTGTTTGTAAATTAGGAATGACTGTATATTATTGAAAAATGAGATTGTTATTGTCAAAAATTATAAGTGTTGATTTTTAGTGCAAACATACCATGACATGACAAGTTAAAACCTAACACTTCTTATGTAAGTAAATTTTATCTGACCGACAAGTTTGCACAAAAATATTGTCATTTCAACATTATAGATTTTTGTTTCTTCTAAATATACAGAACATTCACAAAGAATTTTAGAACTGTACAACAATATACATTTTCCGAGAAATGAATTAGAAGTTACATTAGAAAGAGAAAGTCAACTATTGAAAATACGAAAACATAAGTTAATCATTCAGTTTATATTTCATACGCCTATTTTCGTCAGCAGAGACATATCGACCGGGACTCCGTACATCAGCTATCGTATGATTTCCTACTAGTGTCTATTATCATATTGAAAAAAAACACCTAAAAAATAAACAAATGAAATATAAAAACAAACAAAAATAAACACTTTTCCTTAAAATAAAGAAAGTGTTATCGATCTATTTATTAGTGATAAGCTTGCTCTTTTCCTGTTTAACCATTGGTATCCTGACGTTCAACAATAATATACTTCTTACTTCAGGGTTTTGGAAGAAATCAACCGGTAACGAAGTAGTACTCACAGTTTTCTTCGTCATTACCAGAGGCACAGTCTTTAACCCCATCACATGTATGCCAGGAATAAATACATTTGTTGTCCTCACATTTGAAATTTCCATTTTTCTCGCAGTCACCTGTAAATTAAATAGTTTAAGGATGTAGTAAGGTGAGGTTTTTGAAATTCTTAGAAGTCATTCGGATTTCTTGGATTTTATCCATCATTCATATGTTAGACAGTTTGCCCCATTACACCCAATTTTCCAGTCATCAATAGCTTCAGTAGCTGATTTAAGGTCAGTAAGCAAGATTTCATTAGATTGTAGATTTTCGGCAGATTTTGTGAGTTCGTGCACTCATGTTTTTGTGCAAAATCAAATATGGTATTCATTAAGGACGCCTCCTTTGATATCAGAACCCAAGCGGGCATGTGTAAACCGTTAACGAATGCTCGAGTGGTATCCCAGGTTGATTTCTTTCAAATTTTCCATGATTTGTTTTTAAAACTATGCACGTGGAGCTAAAAAGTCCAGTGTAGGTTGAGGTAAGTTGCGTGTAAACAGGCAACCGCACCAAAATTGTGAAGACACATATCAAGCGTCGTAGCACAGTCGACGTTTGCAGTTTGATGTACTTTTGTTTATGTCGAATATGTATAGTATCAGGCAAAGTTTCAGTGTCGAACATTAATCGGTGTCAATTATTGTCCACAATCGCATGCGAAATAAGTTTAATAATCGTAATTATGGAGAATTCTTGGCGTTGTTATGCATTAAACTGTATTTAATGTCATTTTCTAGGCATATGGATATGAAATGTTTTTGGACTTCAAACAATGAAGAAATACAGCTCAATTAGCTCAAAAATGATTTCTTCGTCCAGATTCTTTTATTTCCAGACGCAAGGAAATCTGCTTGACTGGTAAATGCTTAAAAACGAATGTATTTCCAATAAAACTTAAAATATTTCTTTTTTTTAAAACCATGAAAATTTGTTTATTAATTGAGTCAAAAAATATTACCAACAATAATCAGAGACATATAATTACTTTTTATTTATATGTCTCTGCAATAATTAAGTATACTGCCTTTTTTTAGTATAAACTGAATTTATAGAAATTTATTTACCATCCTCAAACGATATTATGCAAGTTTTCTCGTCATCGCAATTGATAATTCAAATAACAAAAAATGGCCACAAGATTTAAGGTTTTCAGTATCTTTTCCTCGGTTGCAACTACTATTCCCACGATTGATATTGATTCTCATGCGTAATTATATATCTTACAATCATGTTCATCCTCTCCACCCTCACAATCTAGTGTACCATCACATTTGTGTTTCATCGGGATGCAGGTGTTGTTATTACACTCAAATCTACCAAGAGCTGTACAGTTACCTGTCAAGGGAGTCAAAATTAAATTAAGGGAACGACCATTTGATTTTCAATCGGGGGGGG
>MJUU01009155.1:26638-46366 GCA_002080025.1 Modiolus philippinarum
CCCCCCCTCTATGAAAAACAAATGGTCGTCCCCTAAATATCATCTTCATTTCATTAATCTTTTTTTAAACGTTTTGTTAACCCTATTTTGGACTAGTATCTTGGACGTGAACAATGTTCAGTATATTACATGAAATTAAAATACAAAAAAAAAAAATTGCCCATACTTGTTAGCCGAACGGAGTTATGGATTTATTAGAAATACTGCATATTTAATAATAAAAATTTCCTACCACCATTAAGAGATTATTAAGACTTTAGGAAAGCAAGTAGCCTAATATCTTCTAAGACAAAGCAAGCCCTTCTTTCGTGGAATTAACATGATATTTTTTTCATTTTTCATATAAGATACATTTATTCTAATCAAGGTCCCTCAAGGGGCAATTACAAATATTACCTTCATAATTCAGACACAACAATACAACAAAATTAATGTAACAACAAGTTAATATATATTAATTTTATATATGTATGCCTGTAACCCAGACGAGGGGGGTGGTTATATAACATAACAGTGACAATATAATGCATCAATGAATATCAACTCATTGTTTCATCATGTATAGATTATATTCAAAAGTTTTGAATCAAATGTTCTTTAACTGTAGTGCTCATAAGCATTTAACAATTGATACCTATTTTCAAACCTGATCTCGTAAGATACTCATACATCTTATAACATAGTCCGGTAAACTTTTAAAAAGTTTTCGTTTACTTGCAAAGTTTTATCGTAAGAAGTATATTTACCCTCAGATTCTTTTCGCTTAAAATATCAAATTAAATTAGTAGATTTCCACATTTCACCCTATAACATCCTTAAAAATTAAAACCATTTTAAAATTCAGTCATGTCTTAAATAGGCTTAAAAATGTAGCTTGGGCAAATAAAAAAGTTTTTCAAATGTACTTTACTTTAATCATGGAACAAAAATAAAATGATTGTACATGTATCGACATTTAATGTGTGTAAAAATTGCAGGTAAGTATATGTTATCTGGATTTTGACATCTGTATATCGTAAAATATCATCCCGTGAGCCAGAATATGAAGCACAGGGGCGAGTGAGCGCAGCGAACGAGCCCCAAGCTTCATATTCTGGAGAGCGGTGTGATATTTTACAATATCCCAGCTTTCAAAATTCAGATAACTTGTTTATCGTCTTTTATTTATACTTTCTATACAGTAGTTTATAAGGTTTTGTGTCAAATTCTCCCAAGGTTGCACGGGAAATGAGGTTCATTCCCTTTTTTACAAAATGAGAAATGTTTTGTAGTTATTTTATGAATGCACAATAATTTTTGTCGGCTTACTTGATTAAATATAGAAATGTTTTGATCGAACCATGTTAGCAAATCGAAATAAAGTTGGTTTTTTCATTGCAGAGCCTCGCCGTTGTTTACATTTATCTTCCAGTTCCAAGGCACTTTTATGACGTCACAGTGTAAACAAAATGGTGGCTTTGCTGAAGTTATCCGTAGTTTTTCGAATGTCTCGTTTGTATTTTTGTGTATTGCTGGCGGTAATTTGTTTACAAAATTGAAAACAGAAAATGTAATAGATTCTTTATCTTATTAAGATTCATTTCTTGCGAAACGGATAAAAAGGTTATTGCTTGTCAAACTTGGGAGAACTCCCTTGATAACTCCAGGTCAAACTCTTGATAAGTTCGGGTCAACCGGATATGGCTTTTGTGGAAGTGCTCTGCAGTCTGAGATAGGCGCAGGGAAAGACGATAAACATTTATACTTGCTAAATGCACCACCTAATAATTCACTCGTCTTTTTTCCAATATCAGATAACAAAGAATTTGAATTTTTTTGATAACAGCAAACTGATCCTTTAAATAATAGATAACAGGGAATTGGACATTACAATAACAGATAACAGAGAATCAATTTTACCCAATAACAAAATAACAGTTAAATCCCTTGCCCCCCCCTTTCAAAGACTACTAATGGCCATAGAAAAAAACAAGAGCAGAAAATCACAAGGAATGACACAAAAAGTAGAATACCAATAAGGATAAGGTCGGAGTTCGCCACAAAACAAAGGCACTAGCAGTGCGAAGGTTCTCCTAGGAAACAAAAACTGGAGGTATCGTCAAGTAATAGCAAGTATGATAGCAAGGATATGAAAACCTATATAATGGAGATCTACATTTCGTGATTACTTACAGTTCATTTCGTCATCGCCATGTGGACAATCACAAATTCCGTCACACTGCTTTTCTTTGTATATACATGGACCCCTTTTGCATTGGAAGTTGTTGGTTGAACTGCAAGTAACTACATAAACATTATGGATAAGTTGGATCTTATAATCACGAAGAACAATATTGTTATGTTTACAGAAAACCACTGAAATTGTCTGTTCAAAGTAAACAACGCATTAGATAAAGATAGCATATTGGTAATTTGAGCATACACACACATGTTGTTTGGAGTGTTTTATATTCAAAATAAGAAAATGGAAAAATCTTGAATCAGAAATCCAAAAACATAGCAATAAAAAGGCAACATAAACCCAGATGACATGACAGCAATAAACATAAACGGACAAGAACGCCACAAAATAAGAACAATAGCTCCTAAGAAAAAAACTGGAAGAATCATCAAGCAATTGCGAGTATGATCTGCTCCACTAGCGGCCACACTGCCAATGAATGATGTTAAGTCATAGTGTGTGTTTGTCTGTTTGGCAATAAACTCTGATCTCCCTAAAATGTATATTCTCATTTGTAAAAATAGAAACATTTTTACTAAACTGCCAAATCATGGTCAAGACCGTAAATTTTCAGAAAGTCAGTAATCATAAAAGCAACATAAAATTTAATTCAAATAAAATTAATGCTGTATCAAGCATTGCCAATGTGTGTTTGGAGTCACTGCATCTTGGTTGTATCTAATGGCAATTATTACTTGAAAATCGTGTTATAAATTTTGTATTTATCTTTCATGAAAATTGCAAAATAGTGTTTTTATGGAATAAATATTGGTTTTGTTCCGGTTTATTTCAAACCATTTTACCTTTGCAGTCAACCTCGTCCTTTCCAGATTCACAATCGTTGACACCATTACATGTCAAATTACTATATATACAACTATCCTCATCGCACTGGAATAAATCATTTGACCACCAACATGCTACACCTTAATATTGAAACAGAAATATCAATACATTACATGTTTCTGTGTACAAATATTCAGTGAAGTGGCTCATTTCATTAATACTCATATATATACAGATATTTTCGTAGTCCTACTAACTTGTTGAAGATAATATTGGCCAAAGTAATTGTAATATAAAATCCATTTTCCAATGGTTTTCCACCTGATTTGTCTATTTGCCTTTTCGAATTTCGCTCTTGACAATTCTGTTCGGGAAATTCGTTATTACCCATCAGTCTAGATTAATGTTTCACCTATGTACAATGTGTTAAAAATGTATTAAAACTAAGAATGTATTTAGCGTGAAATAGGAATAATGTTATCAAATTGTTTCTGCAGTATATTATGAAATTTGAAGTTTGAATTGTTGGCATGAATAATGTCACTTAATCCTACCTATCAGCTAAATGCAGAAATAAATTCGATCAGTCCTATTATTGGTCTGTTATTTACCTATATACAGAAATATGGTCTTGAATTTATACAAAAAAATGTTGCTAAGTTCTTCTCTTTAAAACGTAAAATTCACACTCACATACAAATTCCTATTGCTTGTCCTTTATATAGAAATAATCGTTTATTTATATAAACTTCTTCAATTTCAAATTATCAAATTCCCTTTCATGGACAGTTTTATTCCTACTTCTCTTGCTTACAGGGTGTATGCATCAAAGTTGATTAGTTACGCGAGGATAAGCACCAATCATTTGGACTTTGATTAGTTACGCGAGGGTAAGCACCAATCATTTGGAATTTCTCATTAGGTATTATGCCTTGTTAATTAACCAAGGCTTCAAAATAAATTCTGCTTCATACTCTCATTTAAAAAATTCTTCAATAGATGTCAGTCATGAATACTCAAGAGACTTACAACAGCTTTTCAAATTTTTACCTTGATACTGTTTGGAGGTTAGAGAAGTAACACGTACCATGGATTTTTATTGGTAGAAAATGGCAATTCCAATCAGCTTCAAATCAGTCTTTCAAAACAATATATACCTCACTGATTGTGTGACGAGTGTCGCTAGTGGAGCAGGACATGCTTACCCTTCCGGAGCAACTGATGTCACTCCCGGTTTTCATGGGAGTTCACACTACGAGTGCCTTAGTTCTTAATGTTATCTTTTTATTTCCATGCATTGTAACTGTCTCACGTCCTTGTTTTGTCTTTGTTCTTATCTGTTACAGTTTTTGCCATGTCTTAGGACTTCGATTTTTGTAGTCATCGCTTCCTTTGTTCCTTCGGTATTCTACTGCCGTTGTTCCCTAATGGAAAAATCAAAGTTTCGGCCAGAGCTGATACAAGATTCTTTTTTTACTTATTACTGGGATGAACATTTCTTTTCATTGTCTAAGACCTTTCAATAGTAACTGCTGTTGAGTTGCTACCGGACATTACCAATTTAACATACCATTATTTCTGGAATTCCTGCACAATGTCATGCCTTTTTTCCTGTGGTTTGCACTTAATTTTCCGCTTTGGATCTCGACTCCTTACAATAACGTTCGGTAATTTGTTAATGCCTTTATTGGTTTTTCATTGGGTCCGTGTTGTTCATCTTTGTGTGTGTGTGTCTTCATTTATCTTTTCTGTGGCGTACCCATGTTGTGTCTCTGTTTTTTTTTTGTTTTGTTTTTTTGTGTCTGGTGTTGTGCCATTGTCCTTGGATTGTTCGCTTTAGTTTTAGATTGACGGTTCGGTTCTCACTTACTTTAACTATATATTGAAATAAAATTCATGTCTACTCGTTGTCTATTTAGAGGAAAAACAGTTTTCGATGTTGAGTGAAAAGTGTGCATATGACACCTAAAATCTAGAAATACAATATGATTTAGTACCTGGACAAAATATTTCATCCTCTCCTTTACCACATTGTTCTATACCGTCACACATCTCTGTTACCGGATATGTTGTGCCATTGTAACATTCCAACATCTTTGTACAATTTGCTGTTGTTTCGTTAGCTTATGAAGATAAAACAATATACACTTTACTCTTTTTCATGGAGACTTTGACGCAAGAAATATTATTTGCCTCAAGCATTCACTTTTTATGTCTTCGAATCATACAGAAAACGAAAACTAGATTTGCAACTGCAAGCAATAGCCGATGTCACCCCAGGAAACTAATTCGACGATTCCATGTTGTTCGCAGCGTTAAAATCTACCTAGAAATCAATTTTCGTCGAATTCCGACAAAGATGAAATTTTGACGTATTTTGGCGGCCATCTTGGAAATGGCGCCATCATTCGAAAATAACAACATGTCACCCCGACAAAGTCGGGGTGACATAATTAAATGATAAGTTAGAGGTATGATTTTCGATACTGTTAATTCTCCCAATTTCCAGCATACAAATATTACTTATACAGATTTAATATTGGATGTGGCCGTTTCATATTTTCATTGCTTGATTTATTTTAAGTGGTTAACTTTGACATATTGTGCACTCCATTTAGCAGTGCTAACTATCCGTTATCTGACTAGTTGTTATTATAGAAAATTTGTATTTTCATAGCAATGTTCGGACTCCTAACCATTGTAAATTGATTATCAAGAAAATTTGCTCAGAAGGTGGTTTGATTGTAAAAGAATAGCTATTTCTTCGCATGGTTTTATATCTTATCTACAGTGTAGTTTATTTGTTGACATTGCTTTAAACTGAGGTCACATGTTGCTTCAGTTGGGTTTTCTTTTTCTCTTTACCAATAATCAAACAGTCAATATGAAAGGTCTACATCGCTCAATTGTTATTTCGTCTTAAATTTCGTCTTGAATGGTCGAGGTTTTGTATCAATATAGCAGAAATAATCTGATTTGATTGCGATTGTCGGATAGTTAGTAATAATGCAGACATTACGGATGACATCGATTTACTAGTATTAGAACACTTTGTTTTGTTGACGATCCTGCATCCATGACATGAAATAAAATAAATGTAGAGTTGCTCGACGTCTAGCAATTAATTCCGCTAAAACCGGTGGTACAGGCCGTCTTGAACTCTCTGTAAGGTATTAGCAAAGCTCATTGGTTAAGGCCTCATTAAAGCGTTATTCCATTGCTTGTTTTTACCATGTATTTTGATAGACTTTGTCTTATGTGCATTTACTCCACATCCCTTTATTGATTGTTTGTCTCTCCTGCAGTGTGATTGCCGGATGGGCGGGTTAGTAATAATGCTGACATTATGGATTACAGCGATTGTAAGAATACTTCAAATTATTTTTACCATAACATAACAAACTTGCGCAAGACAAAGGATGACATGTATAATAATCAATGAAGGGATATGGAGTAAATGCACATGAGCCAAGGTCTCTACAATTACATAGTGAAAACAAGCACTGGAACAACGATTTAATTGTTGTTCTTCATTATGAAGGCACCATGAGGCCTTCAACAATGGGCGCTTTGCTTATAGCTCATAGCAAGCTCAATACGGCATCAAGCATCAGTTTGAGCGTAATGCATTGATAAATGTTGAACAGCGCTACATAAATGTATCTTGCTTATGGCCATGGTTGCAGGATCGTCACCAAACATAACAAATAATTGGCAAAGTGTTCTTACAATTGCTGTCGTCCGTTGCTCGCCAAAAGAGCTAAGTACATGTATCTTGTTGGCTTAAAGCGAGAAAACAAGGATAATTCAGAAGTTATACAAGCTTGATTTTAACGTCTTCTCTTATACAATACGAAATGCAATATTAATGCTATAGATTCAAGCACTAAAAAACGAAATTAAAGTAACTCAGATTCATGCAAAGATATCAACAATTAAGTAGTATCGGAAAATTGTAAATTATATATGAACAATGCACAAATGTGACCAAGAAAATGCATAAGTGTCAAAATAGAATCAGTAAAGGATAACCTCGTTGCTTGCTTATTAAGATAGTTGTGACCAGTCGGAATAAGATGCCCGTTAAAGTGTTTCTAATGTGTTTAATTTTCAAGGCAACTGACGTAAATTTCTTGTCTGTCTGACCGTCTGCAAAAACTGTTAAAAAATTTAAAATAGGTTGATCGTTATGGAACAACTTTACAAATATTGACGATCGCAAGTAAAATGTTTTCATTCTGGTGAATTTTTATATATTTTTTGGACATATTACATTGGTCTTATTGGGGCTTTTTAATCCCCGTTTTCAAATATCAAATGGAATGACTAAGCCACTTACTGCAAAAAGTTTCATCTTCTCCATAGCAACAGTCAGGATAACCATCACACATAAAACTTTTTTCCACAAGACTTCCATCCATGCATTTCATTTTGGTACATTGTCCTGGAAACAGAAAGTTTTTTACATCATTTTTCTTACAACATGATCTTCCTAAATAAACAATGTAATTTATTTATCTATAACAAAAAATAGCATTCTGGGGTTTCAGTCAACATACCGAGGTTACTGTACTATTCAAGAGGGAGATACTCCTTACTTTTAAACAAAATTTTCTAAAATTTAAATGTTGCAAGTTTCCAAATAAAATCGGTTTCGGGCCACGACCGAACTACTGGCAACTGGGTTGGTGAATACCCTCGGGGACTAGCAGTCCACCATCAGAGGCATCGACCAAGTGGTAATAAATAACAACATACCGAAGTTACTGTAAATTTTGTTTCTGTATATGCGCAATTATATAACCAATAAGATCTAAACATAAAAGCCAAAATCAGCTAAGGACAGAGCTGTGCAAGAGGGAAATAAATCTTGTTCTAATAATGCTAATGAGAGAATTTTTTTATTGATTTATATTATATAATGACCCACCCAAATTGTCTACCTATTACCGGTAGTTCTCCAGAAATGAAAATTTTTAACATTTGACCAAATTTGGTCATTATTTTCGGTCGGAATTCTTTAAAAAAAAATCTTAATTAATATAATTGTCCAACGTTTTAAACAAAAAAATGGCGAGTTTTGACTGTTTAATTGATGAAAAATTTGAAAAATCTTTATTTTTACAGATTATACCATGTAGTGAATTTAACCAAAAAATGATAAATTTACTTACAATACTTTCTTATAAAATCACGGGCCTATGCTTTTTATTAGTGATATTTCTTCAGATTCACGAGATTTTACCACAAGTGGTCTCAAAATAGGATAAAATTGACGAAATTTGCACATAACCACAAAAAAAATGAAGTTTTCAAACGACGATATCACAAAAAAAATCACATTCAAAATATAGGTTTCGGGGTACATCTTGATGCAGGAAAATTTTGACCACACAGGAGTATACATCCTTTAATTTCAATTTGTGTGACATTAGTTCTAATAACTCAAAATATACGTCACAGGCAGTTGGAGAGTTTTACAATGGGTAAAAAGGACAATTAACTACAATACATGTATATCTTATGAAAACTTTTGATTTTCAATTTTTTCAGTCTCAAGGTTGAGCAGGATTTTCAAAAGGTTTTTTTGCTACAGATGTACCAGTATCGTAATCACCTGTGTCAAAGGTGTAATATAATAGTTTTGTTTTAAATTAGAATAAAAAAACTTAATGTTTATAAATTCTAATAAACACTTAAATGTGACAGGATGACAATGCAGAGTTTTTACCAATGCAGTAGGCCCATAAAACAGCACCTTTCTTGTTTCTATTAACATATATCTTCAAACTTATTCATATGTATTTAATCTGTATGCAAATGTCGACAAATAGAATAAAAAGATAACAGGAAACACATACAATAGCCGAAAAACATAGTCACATGCCATAATGTACCAAGGAACTGCACAAGAAAAAAAAACACAATAAAAACAAAAGACAAACGAAAACAACGATATGAACACTGACATTTTCAGACATTATTTTTTACCTGTTTTGGTACTTTATTTTCAAACTTAAATAAAAACTAAATACGGATAATAGTATTTGGTTTTATTTATTTTAAATAATAATAAAAAAAAATAATTTGTCTCCGTTCAGTGTCATTTCTCAACAGAAACTGAAATTTATAAAACAAATGAAATAACAAAAACACCGAAACATCAGCAAATTTTAGCACTATACAAATTTTGGCAATTTATGTCTCTTCTATGCACATTCTTATCTAAACAGTTTTAAGACCAGAAATGAAAAACAAATCTTTCTTGGCGCATTTTTTTTGCCTTGGACTTATCTTTGAACTCCATTGAGACATCCCTGGGTAAAAGCTACTGTATATATATTTGATAGAGCGTTTAAAAAGATTTTGGGTGGATGTTCAAAGTTGAAATCCCTACGGTGCGGACGGATAATTAGTAATATCTAAAATATTTGTCTAAATGTCTTGCCTTTTCTAGCTATGAACTAACAATCAACTTTCTTATATGAAAAGCCCAATTAACAAAGTATGGGGACATGTTTTCCCTTAAAGAACTAGAACTGTAACACACACAGGCACATAAAATTAGAACTGGTACTTTCAAGAGATGACAAATAATCTTACAAGAGCGATCTGATATCTTGATTTAATTTTATGAGTAAAATAGAACAAGTCCTTCAACTTGCTGCCTGATGAGCTGAAAACTGAACCAGGTCTGTCACATAAGCAAATGACAATACTTGTTACAGAGTTTTAGTATACCTGACACCGATCTTGGTAAGCTCCATAGTACCATAAAACTGACTAAAATCCACTGTATCCATCTTATAGTATTCTGTAATGTATTTACTATTTATTAATCGAATGATATATAGTCATGTGTATAAAAATGTCACTACAGTGCAGATAACAATCAAAAACAACGGAAGACCAAAAAATAAAAATATATGAAAACGAACAAATAACCATCTCAGCTATGGTTGTTTATTACGTCCGTGTTGTTCATTTTTGTATAAGTGTGTGTCTTAATTTTTCTTTTCTGTGCCGTGCTTTGTCTTTGTTTCTTTTTATTCCAGGTGTATCCATTGTCCTTTGGATTATCATTTACTTAACTCGCTGAAACGGCATTAAGTAACGCCACAAATATTTGCATGAGGGAAATACCCTGTCCTCAATTTTATCAATTCCTTCAAATTTGGATATTACAACTTGAAAATCAATATTTCCTATAAAAAAAACGTACACTTTGAATTGTTTTGATTGAAATGCACCGAAGAGAACTTATTTGTAGAATTTGGCATCTGCTTGCCGAAGGCAACAGATTGCAAGTCATTTCCATCATCGAGGGACTAAAGTCTTGCTATTTCCTGAAACTGGGCATGAAATAATTGTTTTATTAACTAATATAACAATAAAAAAAACTTGCCAATACATAAATTTTCTACACGGGTAAGATTAGAAGTGACGTCGCATTGCGCAATTATAGTATCTTGCGCATGGAACCTGGGTTTATAGTATCTTGCGCATGGAACCTGGGTTTGTACGAATAACTGTTCCATCCGACGCATAATTTTTCATGAAAATAGTCAAAAAAGTTACATATGAAAAAAATACAACTATTGATAACAAAAAAAAACTTACGTCGAAATATTTACTATTGAACCTTCTAATGCGTTTCTTGAGAACCGGTTTATTTCTTATTACCAGGACACTCTTCCTTATCAATTAATAATCTTTATTAAATGCATTTTAAAAAGTAGATGACAATCAAACCTCAGTCTAAAAATAAAAAATCCAAAGACAATGGCAATATCAGAAACATCAAGTTACGAAGATATCACAGAAGTCAGCGTAGAAAATGAAAATTGTAAGACACCCTCGGTTGGACATGTCAATTCTGGTAGTACAGTAAAATCCAGTAGATGGAAAAAAGTCTGTAGTTGTAAAAGGATAAGATCTGTTGTCATCTGGGATGCATAGATCCCATAGCGGCTAACAAGATCTTGATGTCGACATTAAAACTTCTGCAATAATGTTTACATACCCATATTAAAGTAGCCTATTTGTGGGCAACCAGACTCTATCAAGGTAGCCACTGAATCGGCCAAAGAATGATTTGAGAAACCTAAACTCCATATGCTTGAGTTGTTGGAATATTGCTACAAAGAAAAGGGAAGTTCACTATTTGAAAGGTGAAGTCATCGTGCAGTTTGTAGTCTACGTCTGTTGTCAATGTCAATTTCAAGATGAAGGTTAAGAAATAAGACCAAAGAGGAATTTCGAGCTCTTTTGGATAGATAGGATGAAAAGATGAAAATTGCCAGACCAATGGTTGTTTAGTGTCAAATATCATTTATTTAATGGAAGCTGAAATAAAAGGAATCGAGAATTTTTATCATTATTTTGAAGAAAAGCTTCGATGAATTTAGCCTGTTAAGAGTGGAAAACAGATCAGCCAGAAGAAGTGAGTTTGTGTACATTGGAATTCCGAAAATCTGTTGACAAACAAGTACTAAAAACTGGACAAATATATCGTCAATCAGAAACTCTAACATTTCAATCACTTCTTCCTTTGTATTTTTTCTCCGATTCAGAGTCGAATTTTACAAAACGTTAATGATTACTAGATTCCCCATTACCCCTACCCGTTTGGAGCCCCACTGTTGGTGAAGTGAATATCGATTGTATGTAGGTCCATTTCACGGTGTAATGTGTCTTTTAAGAAGCAGGGATGCTTACTCTACCGGCGCACCTGATCTCAACCATGGTTTTTTATTGGGTCCGTGTTGTTCATTTTTCGTATATATGTGTGTCTTCATATTCTTTTCTTTGCCGTGCTCATATTGTGTCTTTGTTTCTTTGTTTTTCCCACGTTGCCATTGTTCTTGGATTGTTCCTTTTGGATTGACGATTCGGTTCTCACATACTTTATTCATTTCGGTTAATAGCAAATCAGAAATGGCTGCATTCCTGTGTCATTTTATATCCAAGTTTGTCATCGTGTTCACACCCAGACAGTCTTTGAAGTGAGACTTCACCTAACCATCAAATTAAAATTCTAAATAGGCCACTTTGCAGCCAAATTTGGATTTAAAAACCATCCAAAATTATTATATGTAGATTTTTTAGTATAATTCTTAATTGATTATATAAGTACCTATAGGTCGACTCAACACAATCATTCTTACTTTTAATTCAATGGTAGAATATTGGATAAATTGCATATTAAACCAGTCGAAATGGACATTATAGGAAACTGGATTTTCCCCCCCAAAAAAACAAGATAACAGGCGGAAAAGTTTTGACAACATTATAAGCTGTGAACTGGTTAAACTTTATTACTAACACTAAAAACAGTACATTAACCATTAGAAAATTGATGAATTCGAATATACACAAGCATAATATGTCAGGCTCTGGTCCTGTCCTTCACTGACATAGCTGACCAGTAGTTTTTGTTTGTTGCATTATATATCTAATTAATCAAACTATGTTTTGTTATAAAATGATACCCTTTATGGGTTCTTGATAAATATAAAAAATTCTTATCCTTATGTACTCAGTCAATACGAATTATAATACAAAGCGACTGAACACCCTTTAACTGATAATCACCATGTTTATCCAATCTATCAAAGCTTTCTGCAAATTCATGACAACTCCCAGTTTTTGTTTGAGCAGGATTCAATTCAAGGTATCGGACTTCATTAGTTTCCTTAATTTGGCTTGGATAAGGTTTGTTGTTCACAGACATAACTTCAACTTGTAACAAATATTCTATCATGTTGCTCAATACGGACGAGTGCTTCAAATAAATTCTTCTAAATGATTTAGTCAACAGTAAAAAAGATATGATCTCCGTTTTTAGGGCAAAAAATTTTAAGAACTAGACGATCACTAGCAAAAATACTGATTTAAAGCTATCACCAGGTGATCGACGTACATTTTGTAACTGTATCATCTTCTAACTACTCTCACAAATTATGGATGGGAACAGAAGTGAGAAATACTTATGCGTCATGAAAAACTGATTCAGTTAAGGGTCTTTTCAAGATCCAATGATTAGGACAAAATGTACTGTACTCCAGAATTACAAAAAACAGGATAACAGCAAACACCTACAATGGCCAGGAACTACAATCACATGCCACAATTTACAAGCAAACTGCACCAGAAAAACAATAATGAAAACAAGAGACAAACATAAATAACGATATGAACTTGGGATAGCCGGACTTGGTACCGGCACTAGCAAAAGCCAGCGGTAGGGTTAAACCGGTTTATGGGTATCCAAACCTCCCCTTTCTCCATCCCGTTTCCCTATAGTATCATAAACATGCGAATAAAACCCAATACAGGTAGACTACTAACTCAATGACCACTATCTTGGAACAGAAAAAGCATATGACAAAACGTAATTTTGAAAGAAGACTCAAAGAGTGCTCGCCACTAAACTGCCGGCTAGCTCAAGGAATCTAGTCTGCTGGTAAAACACTGATGCACTACGAAAGAAAAATCAAACTCAAAACTCCACGGTTTGGTAAATAGTCTTCATGTATTTCAGTAGACGTCGGCATTATCAGTGAGAGGCCAGTATATATGTAAAGTCTTCAGGTCCCTGGAATCCAAAGCCAATTTAACGGATTTATTATCTTGTCGATATCCACTAGTAACTAGAAAAGTACATGACTGGGATTATGCAATTACTCCACAACATGTAAAGATATCACAAATGAACTAAATGATTCATATTGTCAAATTTTGACATTTCATTTTTTCATTTTGTAATTTCCAAATGTTATACTGACCACCTGTTTATAGTACCCATATTTTACTGTTTCACTATGCAAAGTTTACTTGGAGTTGACTCCGGCGATGAGTGCCCTGTGGTTGTTTATATCTTGTGAATGTATTCTATTAGTCTTTTGCCGGGCATAGGATCACAGGGATTGTGAGAACACTTACCTGTTAATCTTATGTTTGTTGACGATCCTGCACCCATGAGTTATAAGCAACATGGATGCAGCAAGCCATGCATTCCACTCAAACCGGTACTAAGGGATGTTTAAACTTGCTATTATGTACAATCAAAGCTCATTGCTGAAGACCAAATTTGAAAGGCGTTTCTTAGTTCTGCCATGTATTTATAGAGATTTGGTTTCACGTACATTTACTCAACAGTCTTTCATTGTTTATATGATTTTCTTATCATTTTGTTATTTAAGGTGGTTTGGATGTATAAGTAAAATCCATCAGAATTTTTCAATAGTTTGCTTCAAAAATTGAACCTCCAAAAATAAAATAAAAATTTGGGGTCACAGACCATATAAGATCACAATCTTTCACCGATAATAGGGATTTTTTAGTTGAAATGTAAAGGAAAGTTATCATTTTTTAAAAATTATTCAAGTTACATCCATGGGAATTTTTATTAATTTTATATATTGCTAATCCCTTTATTGAACTTTCTAAAAACAAAAAGAAAATGGGGGTCACGAACCTTAATTTGTTATTATTGCACAAAATCAAAATTTTAGTAGTGATTTCTTTGTAAATTTTTTTTTAAATTACCTCCCTTGTTCAGATTTTCATTTTAAAGAATTTTACAATATAAATACTTTTCTGAATTTTTCGTCTAAAATGAATGTTAGTCTAAGAGAAATGGGAAAATAAAAAAAATAGCTATCAAAGCATGAAACATGGAACCAAAATGGCGGAATACTACCGAACCACCTTAATACATGTATAAAGATTAAAGTAATAGAGTGGCTGTAATTTCGTAGTTTATAATTATTTTATTTGCTCCTAAATAAAAAGGATAAGACACAAGTTTTTCCAACTTAAGAAGTCTTCTACTTATATAACAACAATATTAATGTTTATGTAACTATAGAAATTTCGTATTGTTTTGAGGCAAAATCTGATCCCTTTTCTCAGTTTTCGTGAGATTATTTCATTTGTCCTACCTGTCTGTAATGCATTGTATAGAATATAAAACATTGGTCAATTATTTTTTCTTAAATTAAAAATTGCGTTTACCGATAGATTTATTGGCAACCTGCATACATTTTTTTATCGGGGGTAACCAAGTATGGTCTTTCCTTGTACTCTCATATCGAATTGAATGTTCTTGTTATTGTATATGAGCACAATGTACATTAATAAAAAATAGACCCTATGATAGATTTTTAAAAATTATAGAACAACATCTCATGTATGTGGAGTACCTCATTTTTACCGAATGTTTGGTTTTCCAAATGTTTTGACTCTGCACTGAGAGACATAAATTCTTGAAATGCCCATCAGCAGACCTTAAATTTCTGTAATATTCGGTTTAATTATATGATTGACAAAAAATAAAAATTTAGTATCACGATCAACTTGATAATGTCGATTTTCTTTTCTGATTTAATCAAATCAAGTGCAATATCAAAATTTCGGTGTCTCGGATTCGTTCAATCTTTCCACTAGACCACACCGGCTGGCATACCAAGTGTCTTTATTAAACATACTTAAGCTTCCCCCTTCAATCATGTATCAAAATAATTTTTTATTCTTATTATTTGAAATTTTCTTTGTTCTCTCATGCAGAAAGCCAAACTAGTTATGCCTATAATATCTCTGAATTCGACGTACAGCCAAGCACCACTGCGGGGACGTACTTTCGATAATCATATCTCTGATTCTAACTCCGTTTGGATTCTAATTGTGTGTGTATGTGTGTGTGTTTGTGTGTGTGTGTGTGTATGTGTGTGTGTGTGCCTGCAAATTTGCATCAGCAAGTGTTTGGAAGTTTCTTCTACGGGACTTGAACCATTGCTTTTGTGACATCTATTGCAATACAACCTTCGTTCAGCGCCCTAGACCACTTGGCTACCTAGGCTATATAACACAGCTTTCGGTAACCGCATGGTTCTTAGAACTTCGTATGTTTAATCCAGGGTAAATGGTGACTTCAAGAAAAAGAATAACAATGAAAGCGTTGTTCAAATTGCTTAATCTTACTGGGTATTTATGTTAATTCTGTCCCATGTACATTTACTCCATATCCCTTTATGGGTTCTTGTAACTATATATATATATATAAATTTAATCTAAAATGATTCATCAGAAAATATTTTCTTATTGCATATTTATTTTATGAAACTATATTTTGCTCTTGTGCATATATTATTCACTTTTTACTTAAACAAAAGTGTTGTCACATATCAAAGAACTCTGAATTGCAGTAAATTTCACGATTAACAATTCATCATGGCACTGGAATTTTCATGGTTTAAATCTGTCTCGATTCAGTCAACTTATACTTTTCATCTATATGTTACGTGTATTTTATATTATTTTACTTTTTCTATGATTTACACTATGGTTCTTCTTTCGTTTGGGCGTATATAATTTGTAATAGTTTGGAAGTCACTTCCAGACAACATGCGTTTTATGGAAATATGGAAAACCCTATTGCAAAATACCTGTGTAATCACGGACATGCGATAGAAAAAAAATATTAAGACGAAATTGCATCACTGACTAGTAATTATTGCAACATAACTTCATAATTGAAAACATAAAATATTTTTACAAAATATAAAATATTTATCGCAATTTATTTATTTATTTTAAAACATTCATCACAATGTATTTATTTATTTTATTATTAATTTCTATCTGATAATTTTCAAAGTTATGAATATTTATTTTTAAAAAGGTATATGTCCAATGTATTGAGTTATTATAATAAGCGTATTATTTGCAATAATGGAGTTCACTGGTTAAAAACTTCGTTGGTACCTAAAAACAATTTGGTGACTTCATGAAAATATCTTATTAACTAAAGGTAAAAGAGGACTAAACTAAAACATAATAAGAATATGACTTACCATAGCTGGTCTTTTTAACAAACTCTTGTCTCTATCACTTCTTGGTGCCTGTGTCTTACTGCTTGATTTCTACGTATCTTGTGCGACTGATGTTCATTCCCAATGAATATTTATTACTTTTTGTCACAAAACTTTTGTTTGCAAGTCGAGAAGTTAATTTAAACCTCACCTTATTTTGTCGAAGATGGTCATGGGAATCGACACCATCGATAGATTTATAATTAAAAGTCTACCTCTTGGTATAAAATGTTAAATATTCGAATAAAAAAACTTACAGAAAAATGATGACGCAGGGGTTAAAATGCTGCCAAAAATAATATGTATGAAACAACCAAATATATAACATAAAACAACTATTTAGGATATGCATAGTCTTTATGGAAAACAATGTTAAAGATCAATAGAAACATTGAATTCAATCTCCTTACATTTTCATATGCTTTGACGAGTACAAGTTGGACATTAGGATATTTTTTTATCTGCACTGAAGAGAAATTAATTGTCGAAATGCGCATATGCAGAAATTGAATTCACAGTAACTTCGGTATAAAGTTATTTGTTACCACTGGGTTGATGCCACTGCTGATGGACTGTTAGTCCCGAGGGTATTCACCAGCCTAGCAGCCAGTACTTCGATGCTGACCCGAAAGCCGATTCGATTTGGAACCTTGCAATATCTAAATTTTTGTAAAATTGAAAACTAAGGAGTATCTTCCGCAAAGCTCTGTCCTTAGATGATTTTGGCTTTTACATTTAGGTCATATTGGTTATTTGTATTCTATCAGTTTTTAAACATCTTTGAATTTATAGTCTTCCAAACGTTTAGATTTTATCTGCACTGAAGAGACATTAGTTGTCGAAATACACATATGCAGAAATTGAATTCACAGTAACTTCGGTATAAAGTTATTTGTTCTTGAGTTTTCAGGCGTTATGAAATCCAAGAAACCAATCAAAGAGTATATTGGCCATAGTGTCCAATTTCTTGGTTGTTGGCTGGTTATCGTCCGTGCCATAATTTTAGTATTTTACTGTAGTCATGTACTACCTACAACAACAAACTACTTCAATGTTTGTTCAGTCACTGTTGCAATTGTTACTATAAAAGTTTCTTTCAGAAGATCTGACAGACCGTTACAATTTTTCTATTTCACAGATGAGAATAAATATCTTTGGAGTTTATTGCCGAACTGACAAACACCGACTGTGACAATATCCGACCTTTCACTGGCAGTGTGACGGGTGAGCTGAGATCATGCTTCCTTCCGGAGCACCTGATGATACTCAATTTTTTGCAGGGATTCACACTGTTTTCTGGCGTTCTTGTTCATTTTTATTTATTTGTTTTGTCTTTGTAATGCCGTTTCAATTCGCGATGGATATAAAATTGCCGTGATTTTGATTTTGGAATTCTCCTTTCATCATTTTTGCTTCATTATTCGTTTGACGATGTATCAAATAGAGCAAGTCTGCTCCCATTTACAGTGCTCGAAATACAAGGTCGCCCAGTCGTCATTGGCGACAAAAAATTCATTTGGGCAACCATTTCTTGCTGAGGAACAGCTTTCTGTCGCCCAAAGAATATACGCGAGATATCGTTGAATTGTCTACCATAGCTGCAAATATATATATAAGCTAATGTAAAAGATATATAAATAAAAAAAATATCTTGTAAATATTATAATTGCAGTTGAAAGTATACATCAAAAGTGATATACAAAATGATAAAAAAAGTTCTTCTTTTCCAAAGTAGATCGTCAAAAGGACATACTTTGAATCCGTCAAAACTATTTACAGGTTACCAATATACCTATAAATCTGTGTGTCGCAAATCTTTAGAATAAAAATTTACATGTAGGAAACATTTTCATATATACTCACATAAATCAATGTACCCATTTTAAAATTCAAAGTAAACTCGAACATCCTCCAAGAGTTTTGTAAATCTTGAAGTCAACAGCTTGTGAAAAATTGTGATAACTATCAATCATGTCAATTACGTTTTTTTAGAACTTTTGTAACGGGTGTAGTATCTTGGCTGATTGACATCAAATTTTGTAAAGAAAAAGAAAAAAAAACACTTTGCCTTTTTAATGCAAATGATACCTCAGCCAAAATTTTAAGACGAAGTGCTTGGAGAATTTGTTATCAGTTTTGAAACATCTTTGAGTTTATGGTCTTTCGTTGGATTTTATCTGCACTGAAGACACATAAGTTGTCGAAATGCGCATATGCAGAAAATAAATTAACAGTAACTTTGGTATTTTGTTTTTTATTACCACTGGGTCGATGCCACTGTTGGTAGACCGTTAGTCCCCGAGGGTATTCACCAGCCCAGTCGTCAGTACTTCGGTGCTGCAGTGACCCGAAAGCTAATTCTATTCGGAACCTTACAATATCTAATTTTTAGCTCACCTGACCCGAAGGGTCAGTGTGAGCTATTGCCATCACTTGGCGTCCGCCGTCCGTCGTCCGTCGTCCGTTAAACTTTTCACATATTCATCTTCTCCTCTGAAACTACTGAAGCAAATTCAACCAAACTTTACAGGAATGATGTATGGAAGGTCCTTTACAAAGATTGCTCATTTCGTTCCGATCCGATAAAAACATGGCCGCCAGCGCGGAACTTAGTTTTAACATTGGACCCTATGGTAAAATTGACATTTTCTTCTTCTCCTCTGAAACCACTGAAGCAAATGCAACCAAACTTTACAGGAATGATGTACTAAAGGTTCTTAACAAAGATTGCTCATTTTGTTCCGATCCGATAAAAAACATGGCCGCCAGCGCGGAACTTAGTTTAACATTGGACCCTATGGGAAAATTCACATTTTCTTCTTCTCCTCTGAAACCACTGAAGCAAAT
>MJUU01009155.1:46989-58954 GCA_002080025.1 Modiolus philippinarum
ATAGTTTAACATTGGCCCTATGGGAAATTCACATTTTGGTCTTCTGCTCTGAAACCACTGAAGCAAATTCAACCAAACTTTACAGGAATGATGTATGGAAGGTCCTTTACAAAGATTGCTTATTACCTTGCGATCAGATGAAAAACATGGCCGCCACCTCAGAACTTAGGTTTAACATTGGACCCTATGGGAAAATTCACATTTTCTTCTTCTGCTCTGAAACCGCTGAAGCAATTTCAACCAAACTTTACAAGAATGATGAACTGAAGGTCCTAAACAAAGATTGCTGATTTCATTTGGATCCAATTAAAAAACATGGCCGCCAGCACAGAACATAGTTTATTTTGGCCCTATGGGAAATTCACATAAAAAACATGGCCATCATCCAGAACATCGAAAACTCTGCTTCAGCATTTTGTCAGGTGAGCGATACAGGCTCAGAGTCTGAGCCTCTAGTTTTGTAAATTTTGTTGAAAACTAAGGAGATTTTGGCTTTCCATTTAGATCATATTGGTTATTTGTTCTCTATCAGTTTTGAAACATCTTTGAGTTCATTTAGATTAGAGACATAAGATGTAATTTCTGAAGACATTGATACTGATTGCTCTAAATTAAAATTAAAAAGTGGGAAAATGAAAAAGCAAATAGTTTTAAAAACAATATTGATATAAATCTGGTAGAAAATTTAGTATCAGAGTTGATTGACGGTATTAATCGAATAGATGATATCGAAAAACATGATATCGATAAATTTGTTACTGATATATCTGATATTTTTACTACAACTGCTGAAGCAACTTTCGGTACTGTTGTAGTTAATAAAAATATGTCTGACCGTTCAACAAAACAGAATAGCAAAGACTGGTATAATAATGAATGTAGACAAGCAAAACGTGATTTGAGAAAATCACAGAGATTATATAAACACTATGGGTCTAATGTCTTTAAAGAAAGGCTTAGACAGAGTGAAGTTTATTATTAAAAAGTTCTTAACTCAAATATATCTAAATATAATCTTGAAATGCAAAACAAGATGAAACGTTTAAAAACACAAAATCCAAAGGAATTTTGGAAGATTTTCAACAAACAGAAGACAAGGAATAAAAACGATATTCCGATTGAGAGTTTATTTGATTTCTTTAAAGACTTGAATAAAAATAATTTTCCTGATGTCTTTTATATAGAAAATGATATGGATTCGGATTTGATTAACGAATCTTTAAATGTTCGTATTACGCGTGAGGAAATAGCTAAAGCCGTGAAAAAGTAAAAAAAAACAACAAATCGCCTGGAGAAGATCGGGTGATCTTCATCTCTTGATTTAATGATCGATATTTATGTTAATCTTTTTAATCTTATATTTGATACAGGAATTATACCTGAGGCATGGTTGATTGGTAACATTGTACATATTCTTAAAAACAAAGGCTGTAGAATGAATCCAAAAAACTGCAGACCTATTACATTGTTATCATGTTTGGGTGAAATTTTTACCTCTATTTTGAATGAGCATTTAAACAGTTATGTAGAAGTTTTTGATATATTAAATGAAAATCAAGCAGGGTTTAGACATGGTTATTCAACCACAGACCATATTTTTTCGTTATACGCTTTTTTGAACTTCTTAGTGTTAAGAAGAGAAAATTACATTGCGTTTTTGTAGACTTCGAGAAGGCTTTCGATTCCGTCCATAGAAATTCTCTATTTTTCAAACTTGCAAATTATAATATAAATGGTAAATTTCTACGAGTTATTAAAAACATGTATAATGATGTTAAGTCTCGTATAGTTCATAATAATACTATTTCAGATATTTTTGCTTGTGAAATTGGAGTAAGACAAGGCGAAAATCTTTCGCCCCTGCTTTTCTCACTATCTTTAAACGATAAAGACTTGCAAAATTTTTTTGAAAACACAAATCTTAAGGGTGTAGACTCTATAAGTTTAGACATAGAAAATGAACTTACTATTTACCTTAAATTGTTCTTATTACTCTATGCCGACGACACGATATTACTTGCTGAGTCTAGTGATGATTTACAGTTTTGTTGATTATTGTAAAGATTGACGAAGACAAAACAAAAGTTATGGTTTTTTCAAAAGGGAGAGTTTCAAACAATCTGAATTTTTATATAGATAACGAAGAGATTGAAATTTAATCCGAAAAAAAAACAGAAATATTACTATTTTCGAATACTGAAATCCCTCAGCTTCTTTTCACTCTAAATGGAAAGGATATTCCAATTATGAATAGCCACAAGCACTTGGGAATTACATTTACCAGCGACGCAAAATGGAACTTACACGTTGAAAATATATTATCAAGTATATCTAGACATTTAAATGTACTTCGTAAATTAAAATTTAGGCTCACTAGAAAAAATTTGGAGAAAATATTATATGTTATTCGGGAATCTTCACAGGGGATACGGGTTCATATTCCCTGTTTGTGTTTTATATCCCCTGAGCCTTCAGGCGAAGGGGATATAGGGCACAGACAGGGAATATGAACCCGTATCCCCTGTGAAGCCCGAATAACTTTTATATTCTGCTAGAAGTGTTATATTTTCGATTAAAAGCGTTTAAAAATTGTAATTTTGCTATCACGGGGATACGGTCTAATATCCACTGTCAAGGTAACCAATCAAATTGCAGGATTTACCTGGATATTTCACTACAGCAGAATATATATTATTTACATTAGGCCAATTTTCGAATATGCTTGTGAGGTTTGGGACAATTGTGGGGAGGTTAATTCTCATAAGCTGGAACAACTTCAACTAGAGGCAGCTAGAATTGTAACTGGTCCTCCGATATTCACAAGTGTTTCTTCAATTTATAATGAATTAGGTTGGGAAACTTTGGCAGAAAGAAGAAAAAGAAGAAAATTGCAAGTTTTTTTTAATAATATTTGTCATAACAATGCTCCTAAATATCTTTGCGATCTTATTCCACCGAAAATACAAAGTACCACCGTTTATCTTTTTAGAAATAGAGAAGACATTATTTTACCATTTTGTAGATTGTCTGTAACTTATGCGTCATTTATTCCATCAACCATACGTAATTGGAATAACTTGGATTTGTCAACAAGAAATGTAGATTCTATATTTCGAAATTTAAAATTGAGTCGAGGAAGAAAAATAGTACTTCCACAGTACCCATTTATTATGGTTTCGGTTCCCGAAAACTTAATATCATACTGACCCAACTTCGATGCCATGCTTCTTTCCTAAATTATCACTTATACAGAGTCAATATTATATGTAATCCTGCATGCCGTTGTGGTGCTATTCGCGAAGATTCTTACCACTTCTTTTTTGAACGTCCAAACTACACTCGTAGTAGACATAATCTTTTGCAAAATCTCAGATGGCTACCTAATGATTGTTTTGTAGATCTCAAACTTTTGACCTGTGGTAGTCCAACTCTAAATGATGTCCAAAATGGACAAATTTTCAAGCACGTCTACAAATATATTAAAAAGACTGAAAGATTTTTATAAGTGTAACTCCCCAGGACAGTACATACACATCATCAACCAATCCATTCCGTTAATTCATTGATCTTTCAATCTCTCTTTGTCTTTGATTTGTCTTTCTGTTTCATTTCAGCCTATACATAGACGAACTGAATATTATATTAACATGCTCTATTATTGTAATTATTGTATATTGTATATGATAGAAGACTTTTATAAGTTGGAAAAACTTGTGTCTGATCCCTTTTGCATTTGTGAGCAAAATAAATAAGTTTAAACTAACCTGAAATTGTAAAAATATACAAATATCTTGGCGTTATTTTTTCTAGAAATAATTCATTTCTTTCAACCAGAAAATATTTACAAGAACAAGCCTTAAAAGCAATGTTTAGCATAATCAAAAAGTGTAGGTCTAATAACTTATCAATTGAGTGCTCAATTGACATGTTTGATAAAGCTATTATTCCTATACTTTTGTATGGTGCTGAGGTATGGGGCTTTGAGAATAGTGATATCCTCGAAAAGGTTCAATTAAAATTTTGCAAACATATACTACACCTTAAACAGTCGACTCCGAACTTTATGATTTACGGAGAGCTTGGAAGGTTTCCACTCTCTGTGAATATAAGGGTACGTTTGATAAGTTTCTGGTGTCGTCTTATGTATGATAGTGAAATAAAATTTCGTCATTGTTATACAAATTACTACGTATTAATTTTGTTAATTACGGTTTTGAATGTAAATGGTTGTCCTGTATTAAAATATTCTTGATAATTGTGGAATGTCAAATGTATGGAATAATCCAGATTTACATCTAAAATAGGAAAAAGAAGGGAAACGGGGAATATGTCAAAGAGACAACGACCCAAAGGGGAGTAATAACAACTCGACGCCAAAAGAATGGATTATTTTAAGTGTAGAACAAAAGTTAAAAGACCAATTCAAACAAGAGTGGTCGGCACAAATGAATTTGTCTTCAAAAGGTATATGTTATCGACTTTTTAAACATGATTTGTATTTTGAGAAATATTTGTCACTTTTACCGCCATATTTTTCATTTATATTTTGTAAATACAGATGTAGTAGTCACCGATTGCCTGTGGAGACGGGAAGATGGCATAGTGACGATATCTAGAAACGATAGAGTGTGTCATCTTTGCGACTCTCAGGACATTGGTGACGAATTTCATTATATCTTTACATGCAAATATTTTAACAATGAAAGAAAAAATATCTTCCGTATTACTGTCATGACAACGGAAAAGTACTTAAATTTGATCAATTGTTTTCAACACATAATTTTGCAATATTAGAAAAATTGTGTAAATTTATTAAAATAGTTACAGTGAAAGTCTCTCCTCCTGGTTAAGGAAGACTGTCTTTTGTTTTCACACATGTACATTTTGTATATGTAAATCCACACTTCTTGTAAGCGCAACTCCTCTTAAACCACATGAAGAATATTGATAAAACTTTACACAAAGGAAGGACACTATATGGACATGTGCATGAAGGAATATGATTAATGTCCGAAGCCAGGAAGGGGAGATAATTCAACTTTGACTTTTCAATGAGTCTATCTGCATAGATGACCTCGTAAGCGCAACTCCTCTTAAACCACTTGAAGGATTTAAATGAAACTTTACATAAAGGAAGGACACTATATGGAGATGTGCATAAAGGAATATCATTATTGTCCGAGGTCAGGAAGGGGAGATAATTCGACTTAGACTTTTCATTGATTCCATCTGCAGAGATAACCTCGTAAGCGCAACTCCTCTTAAACCACTTGAAGGATTTCAATGAAACTTCACACAAAGGAAGGACACTATATGGAGGTGTGCATAAAGGAATATAATTATTGTCCGAAGCCAGGAAGGGGAGATCATTTAACTTTGACTTTTCATTGGTTCCATCCGCACAGATAACCTCGTAAGGGCAACTCCTCTTAAACCACTTAAAGGATTTTAATGAAACTTTACACAAGGGAAGGGCACTATATGGTGATGTGCACCACGAAGGAATATAATTATTGTCAAAACCAGGAAGGGGAGATAATTCAATTTTTAGATTTTCATTGATTCGTTCTGCAATGATTTTTTGGATTTAGACAATTTTCAAAATAAATAATTCAAAGAGTACGTGGTAGATATTTTGAAATAAAGATTTTGAAGAAAAACATGTTTTTCATTGTAATCCTTGTGAAAAGTTTATTCAAAGTGTTGGAGAGAAATTTCTGTAAAGCTTATGATTTTTAAAAAAAAAAATGTCAGAGCCAAAAAAGGGTGGATTTTATTTTTGTCTGATTTTGACAGAAAAGTTATTTCTGGAGGATTAAATCATTATGTCCATACTCATATTGTATCCACACTTCTACTGTGTCCAAACCCACCTAAATTTGCACTTACCATATTGATTCAGGGTTCAATTAACGGGGGGGGGTATATCTGGCTGCCATTCGGCGACAGCTCTTGTTATCTCTCTATCTATTTAGCTGTCGAAATGCGCATATACAGAATTTAAATTAACAGTAACTTCGGTATTTAGTCATAAAGGTAGTGCTTAATTTTTCATTGAGTGATTGATAGCAAGGACGTATATTTAGATCTAAATATACATCCTTGTTAATAGTCATCCCGCCATTTACTTCTCTTTGGAAAGATTCACTTTTTTATTAGATAACATTCAAACTTATAGAGTCAGTTTCGGAAGATGACTTCTAGAAGAGACAGTATAATTAAGTAATTATATGTCTCTGCTTCTAGCAACTGTTCTCAGAGTAGTTGAGGCCCAAGCTGCAACAAAAGTCTACTGTCAAAAACTGATTCAGTAATTCTGGTAATTCAGTTGTCTTCTTTAAAACACAACAATCATAACTAAACTTATTATGTGGATTCTATTTCTCTTAAATATGGTGATAGGAACTTGTGTTTTCGGCAAATATTGACGAAAATATTTATAAGTCATGATTATTATTAATCATACCTTGGTATAATGTGTTGACGATATTGTTGTCTTGGGTTAAAATTTCATCTCTGAAAAAAGTTTAATCACAAATAATGAAATTTAAGTAACAAAAGATAATGGTTTCAAAGCTATCAATCACTGAATGGAAAATTACCGCACTACCAAAGATAATGAAGTTGATTAGATCCGAGTCCTTATACCAAAAAATATGGTCAATTTCCTTAAGAGGAAAAGAATGTTCTTTACAAAAATTGTGCCAGTCGGACAGAACTTTGAACTGATTCATGGGTATAATTTTACAACTTTTCTTTCCCATTTAAGGATGTTCGCTGGTCAATTTTAAAATAACAAGGATATCAATCAAATGTTATTTTTGTTAGAAAATTGAAAAAGAAGTAATTTAAGCCGAAAAAATTGATAGGTTACCGATGAANTTTTTTAGATGCATAGGTTTAACATGAGCAATGTTTATCCAATAATGAATGTGACAAAATAACACCAGTTAAATAAAATTTGTCAGAATGCTCCCAAAGATATACAAAATGAAATTAACGAAAAATATTTGGGGGTCACCGAGCAAAATACTATGAAGCTTTTGAATGGATAAAACCAGAGAAGTCCGAAAATCTGACAGAAATGCACAAACATGACAAGCGAACATCCTTATGATCATTTAAAGTGTAATGAATTGTCATTCTTAAAAAAATGTGGCAAATGATAGACCTGTAACAGAATATACAGAATACTTTATTATCATAAACTGTGAACATAGTTACAGAGATTATTTACAATAATACAATACACTATATATGTCATGTGTGAATAAATAAATAGATAATACAGTACAAATGTGTTTATATAACAAATAGATCACTTACTCGGAGGATTGACTTTCACCATTATACTTTGAAATAAATTTACATAATTTTTCTAATAAAACATTTTTTGTGGATGTGAATAAATTTTCAAATTTTAGGGCATTTGGATTTGACCAACAATAGGACGGCAGAAAACCTTTTCTTTCCTCTTTGAAAGCTTTGCATGTCATTATATAGTGGTACTCATCACCGATGTCGTTTGAGTCACAAAGGTGGCACAATCTCTCATTTCTGGGAGTATTCTGCCACCTTCCTGACTCAACCGGCAATCGGTGACTTCCACATCTAAATCTAAACATGATATACAATAAATTTAATGGTAAAATATTCAAATACTTTTCAAAATTCCACTCTTTTTTAAAAATTCTGTAACATAAGGTTTGG
The DNA here is from genome assembly GCA_002080025.1 of Modiolus philippinarum. NCBI lineage: Eukaryota > Metazoa > Mollusca > Bivalvia > Mytilida > Modiolidae > Modiolus > Modiolus philippinarum. The sequence continues at coordinate 54,700 of MJUU01009155.1, forward strand.
AAGAGTTTTCAATATATGACAAACAGTCTTGTTGGAACTGGTCTTTAAGTCGTATTTCTATCTCTTTTATTATCAATTTATCACAAAATTGTGTTTGCCAAATGTATGACATGCCACATTGGTCAAGTTCGGACAGGAGGGTCCGATGTCCGCTGTGTCACCGTCCCCTCGTGTGTACTGACATGTCTTGATACCGGGCGACAACAGACAGACAGACGCCAAATGACGATATCAAGACGGTTCGTTCCTCTGGGATCTGAGTTATGGTAGAAAACAGTACAAAAAGTTTACATATTTTAATAAAAAGGAAAATGTACTAGTACAACAACAAGATGAGCAAAATGACATTTATGAGTAGAAAGAAAGTCTTCTAAATTTCCAAAATACAATTTTATGTAGCAGACTGCAGTCGCTAAGCCAAAGAGCGAGGTTCTCTTTCAGATTTTTTTGTCTATTCCGACCAAGAACATTTGTCACCAATAGAATATATAGTATAAGTTTATTTTCCTGAAACAAATATGATTGTTTTCAAATATTTTGCAATTAAAGTCACAAACTGTAAAGTTCTGCGTTTAAATACGGACTGTTTGATTTCTGCATTAAATTTATTGTTCTTCACATTACAAATTGAAGTTATTTCCTCCGAAACATAACATATTCAGCATTTCTTCGAGTCCTCAAATTCAGGGTAGATCATCTTCTATAACTGTTTCACAGCACAACCGTTACAGACCCAAAGCTTTGAATACATTGGCAACCCACAATATAGATTTTTCATTTTACCGATTTCTGCATTACTTGTGAATTTATGGTTTCAGCTGCAATAATTCACGTTGGTTTTACACAACTAAAAGATATTTTAAGTTCATGTTGCCCAACAAAGGAAAAGAAAAGCATCCCGCAAAAGTTTATAAAGCTTCTGACAAAATTTCAAGTTTGTATCATTTACCCGGCAGTGCAGAAAAAGGATTACGAAAGTTTAGACAGACGGAATGACGGAAAATTGATTAAGTCGGTAAGCAGGAAGTATTATCTCGAAATGTCTGAAAAAAATTCCCACACTTTGGCTTGACTATACAAAGATTTTGTAGTTTGAAGTTAGTATCTTACTTCGGTTCCAGATAGGTGTTCCTTTGTTTAGTATGACCAAAATTTTGGTCATTAGTGAAACCAAAATGTCTGCGCCCATTCAAAGTTTTCACGCAAATCAAACGACATACATTTTCACTGGTTAAGGCTGAAAAAGGTTTCAAAGTTGTCCAGTATTCAAAATATTTTTGTGACTTGTTAATCAGGAAAAACTATCAAGTGAAACACACCAGTTGTTTGACTATCACTGAAGGTATTGGACGTACTCCTGCCGGGTTCTGACTACTGTTCTATTTTTTTTTTTGTAATTCTAAGAAAATGAGATAATAATGATATCTGAATATGTTACTTTGAATTATCAAAGATAACGGGTATTCTCTTATCCGGACATCCGGGCACTTTACCTGTGGAGGAGGTGAAAAAGTCCACATTTCTCTATTTATTTAAGTAACTATTCATTCATTTTTCAAGATATTTAAATGAAACCCGGGATATGCATTTGGCACATCAATATAAACATCATATCCGAATTTCAAGATCATAGTTGTTATAACACCGAATCTATTGCAATTTAAAATATTGATTTTTTACATAGACTATAACTGTAAACATCGATAGCGTCACCTCATATTTTGGGGGTGTAAGATTGAAATCTACTGATCTGATTGGTCAACTGAGCTTTGTGATGTCACGCCGGATAAGAGAATAGAGTGTTGGAGAAGCTTACTGTAGGGCTTAATCCCTTTGCCTTCTGAGGCAGGCAATGTAAAAATAAAATATTATTTAAAACTATATATATATATATATAGCTACTAGCTATCAATCACTTAGCCGAGCACATAAAAAGATAAAATGAAATGAGCATGCATAAATCAAATGCATGTATGCATGACATAAAACTACATGTACATGTAAGCACAGACACATAATAAGCAAACACACAGGAAAGCAAAACTTAAACATACATGTAGATAATAAGCACATAAAATGTTAAGGCCTACATGTACTGTATACATACTAAAAACAAAAGCTATTTAATAATATACATGTACAGCACAAACATGACAAATAAAGCAAAAAAAGAAAACAAAACAAAAAATGAAGCCAGAAGCACAACATATAGCAGTATGAATAGATCTAGTCTCCAGACTACATACTGATCCTACATGAGCTACATGTACAGCGAAAATTCTCTTAAATGTGCCAAGAAGATATAAATTTTTTAAAATGATCAAAAGAAGAAAGGTTCCTTGCTTCATTAGGCAAGGAATTTCAAATTGTTGATGTCTGGTAGCTAAAGCTACATGTATTCTTACCATTGTTAGATAAACATGTCATTAACAGAGATGTGATGGTACAAGATTCTTTTACCAGGTCTCGTTGGTTGGATAATTAGAATCACTGCTCTTCTCTGGTGCGACTTGTACTGTATCTGATACAATATGTTGTACCATCACACTATGTATATAATATATATTGACCAGGACAGTTATATCAAGACTGGTTTTTACTAGTACTAGAATTTCACAATAAACCAGCTGACTAGTACATTGTTTTGAATAAGGGACATCTCGGCCCGCGGACAAGTCGGACCAGGACCACTCGGACCGTCGAGGAGACAACTCGGACCGTCATGAAGAAAACTTGGACCGTGAAATTATCATAGATGGCTCGGCTCAAATCACAACTCGGACCATAAAAAAAATAAAGTTGACTGTCTAAACGAACAAATCAGACCGTGTATGTGTTGTAGTGTATATTTAAGTATCTAATTATTTAGTTATGGAAAATTAATTAGAAAATCAAGATCATTGTCGGAAATGCCCGCCATTTGTATTTCTTATGCAGAATCAGCCTTTTGGTACTACTTCCGTCGGTTCATTTCTTTACAAGTTTCATTATTTGGTTACGACCGTTTTATGTGTATTGCTCTAATTTTGAAATATAGGGTCCTCCATCAGTTTAGAATGCTTTAGGTGTATTGCATAATCTGCATTTCTCATAATTTATAAAGCGATCACATTTTCTTTTTGAAAAGGGAGCTCATAGGCCTATGGTCATTACGTGTTCCGTTCAGTCAGTGATGTGTATTGCATCTGGGACTAATATAACTATATATTAGTCCCAGATTGCATATGTGTTATATTTACCTTGATCGAATATCTTAATATCTGAAACGGAGGCTCCCCGAAAGCCTTAGATTGTTACGATTACAAATCACAAATGTTTTAGGTAATTTTTCCACGAAAGTTCATTTCTATGTAATCAATTTTTTTAAATCAAACTTTTTATTAAGACAGTTTTGTTAACTGTTTTTGTTTAAAAACTTGTTGATTATTTTACACATTCAGTTAGATTAAAGAGTAGCTTGCATAATGGAAAGGGGATACAGGTATCTGCGTATATTGGGACAATTAAGAGTATATTCACAAGAAAGGTTGACAACTTGTTTATTCAGATATCAACACCTAGCATTATACTTACCATTTCAGGTTTTGTGATAACTCTGTGAAATATCAATATTTTAATGTGTGCTATGAGATTTACTTGCACTGAAGCATATTTCTCTGGATATTCCTATCAATTTTATAAAAAAAAATACACAAAAATACCAAAGCTCAATTTAAACTTTTTAAAGTGTACATAAAAAAAAATATAAAGTCAATCACTGAAAATTCAAGGATTGGTAAAAAAAAACACAAGCTCGTTAATCAAAATTCATCATCAAAAGGAATAATAAAGGCAAACTTCGCCGTTCCCAACCCAAGAAAACTAGAAAAACCAAATGAGAAAACGGCTGTTCTCACTATGGAAGCAGTATGCAAACAATCAGTCTTCTACTTGAAGAAGTGTGGTTCTATTGACGGTCCAACAGTAGAGTGCCTTTCTCGTGCTTTGAATGAAGTTTTTGAATCAGGAATATTCAGTTTGAATGGTGTCAGTTCTGTTATCGGTCCCACTTGTCTTACACTATGAAATACAAAACAAAATCACACATCCAAATGTCTCCCTCGATGGTCCAAGTAGTCTCTCTTCGCGGGCTGACTTGTCCTTTTTGTCAAAATTTACGGTCCGAGAGGTCCTGGTCCGAGTTGTCCGCGGGCCGAGTTGTCCTGCACCCATTGTTTTGATGAGTCTCGTCAAAACAATGTACTAGTCAGTTGGA